>SNQN01004590.1:0-31978 GCA_008642245.1 Bassia scoparia | reverse complement strand
TACCAGGGGCATGGGTTTGACAAGTATTCTAGTGATTGTGGCCTATGTTGGTAGGGTCACTCTTGTTGAAATTTATGACTTTCTATTTGTGGGAAGAGCCCAAAGAAATATGTTTTTTTCAAGTCTGTTGATCTGAAGGAACCACTGATGCTAGTTCTGTATTCATTGTGTAACAAAGCTTCTTCCAAGGGCTCAAGGAAGGGAACAGTATGCATCATGGAGATGGTACTGATATAACCTAATGATGAAGAAGATTTAGATAAATCTCCTTCCTTGATGATCGATCACATCATGAACTGTTATGGTTCAATCATCACCCGATTGCTTAAGGACAATAAGGTTAGCCTAAGTGGATTCACTTGTACCAGTTACAGTGTTCACGAAAGCTATACTTAAGCAAAGGATCTTGATATGGTGTGATGTGTTAAGGTTCAAGTTTGAGGAACTAGTGGAGCTTAAGCCCCTCCAAAGAAGAAAGCCAAGGCAGAGGAACGGGGTCAAAATGTTGTTCTTAGAGAGAATGGAGAGCCAGGAGAAAACGCTTTGGTAAGTTGATGGACTGGTTCCAGTGGTATTCAACCTCATTCAATACCAAAATCTATCAAATGGAGAGAGCTGGCTGAGACTCAGTGCTGTTGCTTACTGTTCCCGATGTCAAGATCATATTGCTCTGATATGAATTATTTTTTCTCCAAAACTCAGTTTTGGCTCTAGCTGCTGCAAGTAACTTGGTTGGTTCCGGGTATTGGAACCGGGCATACTAATGATAAACAGCAGCCATGAAGAAACAAAGGTTTGAAGACCCAGCTGATGAGGATGAAGAGTCGAGGAAGAAGTTGATGATGATGATGAACAGATGATGAAGATGATGATGCTGGGCATTGATGATAGGAGGAGGAAGAGTATGATGGAAAGGAGTGATGATGTTGCTCTGTTTCCCCTCCCCTATTTTCTTTTAAATTTAAATAACTGATTCTGTTGGTCTGTAACTATTCTTCCCTATCACGAACATTTCTTCTATGTGGATTAGGTCCTTTTGGTGAACTTTGCTGGTCTGTATGAACTATAATATTTTGCTATGTGATGACCTGGTGGACTAATTGTCTTTTGCAGCATAACACTTGAATAGTGGTCGATGCCACTGTATGGATGAGCACATTTAACAATTTGTGCACATCACTTTACTTGAGAGATTTTTTAATGATGCCAAAGGGGGAAAAAGTGTCGAGAGTTGAAGCCTAGAATCTGCTAGTTTAGTTTAAGTTTTTATTTAGGTAGCTAACTTGTTCATTGAGTCATTAAGTTAGACTGTGTCATTTTTTTCTTATTAGGAACCAGTTAGAATAGCTAACTTGGTTCATTGAGTCATTAAGTTTAGATTGAGTCATTTTCTTTTCTTACTTAGGAACCAGTTAGAATAGCTAAGTTGTTCATTGTGTCCTTGAGTCTGCTGTTGTGCTCAATTTCTATTGAGTACCAAATTGAAGATTTTCTGTTTCTAACTTGTTTGGTTGCAGACCTTCGATTTAGTTTGTCATCATCAAAAAGGGAATTTGTTGAGTCCCTTAGTTTTGAATGATGACAAACCTTACAGGAAACAGGATGCTTAATTGTGAATATAGTTGGTTTTGGAACCATCTGATTTAGGATACTTGTTTCACTAAACAAGTTAATATTTATCGTTTATGCATTGAAACTAACTTGTTTGTTACAGGGAACAAGTGAATACACACAAAGCTCATTGCTGGTCCAGAACAGCAAGAGTTGTTTCCTTGACTGCTATGCTGAAAAACAGTCATATACCTTTTGTTGCACTTTAACCATGTTACATGTTAGTAATAGGACGCTTGAAGTGTGAAGCCTTCGAAGACATTCAAAAAAGAAGTGTGCTCAAAATTGAAGTATTCAAAGGAAAAATTCAAGTCTTGAAGATTACATGAAGAATAAGAGAATACTCTTAAACGTTTAGATCAGGAATTCATGTTAATATGCTCTGTAGTGTGACTTAATTGTTATAGTTTAAGGCTTATATGTGTTCTGAGTGATGGTATGAATTTGGTACAAGTTTGAATAGAATTCATAACATACTCAATTAGGGAACCAGGCTGGGAACCAGCTGTGTCCCTGAGTGGAATTATGGCTGCGGTTTTTGAAAAAGAGTTTTTCTAAAATTTTTGTAAAGGTATTTTGAAAAGGAAGTTTGCAGCTGAAATATAGATGAGAATATGATTATTGCCTTAAACCTAGGAGTATATATTTTTTTCGATTATTTCCTTAAAAGATTAAATCGAACAAGATAAATACTTTCATAAATCTCATCTTGCCTTGATCGGCAAGTATAGATTAAGGGAAACTAGGGTTTAGGTCAATAAACATATAATACTCATCTATACTTCCAATAATTCTACACAATCTCTCTCCACAGATCAAAAGAGTTTAATATTTGAGAGAAAAACACAAAGCACAAGAACTTTACTTTGAGTATACACAAGAGCATTAGTCGAGTTCATTTATTTCTCTTACTTAGCTTGTTTAAGAAGTAAATCAAGAAGAGAGAAAAGGTTGTTTATTGTAAAGCATCAACAGAGGTGATGCCTGGTGAGTGTTTGTGAGTTCAAACACAAATTGGACTTCGAGTTGAGTCAGTGCACATTCAGAGTTGAGTGTGGGGTGGCTGTTCCCGGAGTAGGGAAACAGCAGAGTGGTGTGTTCTTTGTTTTTCGGAGTAGTTTAATAAAGAACATAGGTAGGAGACGTAGCCCAGAGTTGGTTGGGTGAACCTCGTTAAATCTTGTGTGTTCTTTATTGCTTTACTTATATTCCACTGCTTACAGGAACCCTCATACTAAGTCCGAAAAGAAAGAAAAATTGGAAATAGATAATTATACTCAATTCACCCCCCCTCTTGAGTATCACATAACCTTCACATAGCGTGCACCAAAAGACTAGTACAATATGAGTTAAGCCATGTTCGTTTGAGCTTAATTTAATGGTACATCAATTCAGTCRATTTCTGTATTTCAGCTCCCTTCATCCAACTTCAGTTCTGTTCAGCTCACTTTTATTTCAACCACTTCAGCTCAGTTCAGCTTACTCAAGCTCAATTTAGTTCAATTCAAATGAGTTCAGTCCACTTCAATTTAACTAACTTCAGTTGACTTCATCTAACTTCAATTCACTCCAATTTAGTTTAGTGTACTTCAGCCTAAAAGAACGGGGTCTTACTGCCTTAGTAACAAAACAATTAATTAAAAATTGAAAAATGTTAAACAAAACAAATTAATTTAATTTCTTTAGTTTTAAAAATATGGAGTTAAAAAAATCTTTGCACAAGATGATTAGAAAATGTCAACAATGAAATAAGTGTATCTAGGAAATTGCTCATAAAATAAATGTAATGTACAAAAACAAAAAACAAATCTAATAAATTTGGGAGGGAAAAAATTGGTTAGTGGGGATTGCTTTAGTATAGAATAATAATACAGATTCTCATTCCCACTTGTCAAATGTCCCATGAGTGTCCATTTGGTCCGATCTATGGCATTGTATAACATTTTTGTCAAGGTTTTGTAGTGTAACCCATGAAAAGTTGTAGTAATGGGTAATAATTTGTGGGTTTGTTGTATGCTACATGTGAGAATGTAGTACTACTCACTTTTGTATTTTGATCGTATTTATTTTTAGGATTTTTTGTCATTAACTACCCACATTTTGGACTTTTTTAGAAAAAACTACCCACATTCCATTTTATTAAAAAAAAACTATCCACTTTCCCCAAAAACATTAGAAATACCTACCCACCTTGATTTTCAGGCCAACGAAATACCACTTCCGACTCGTGGGGGCCACCAAAAACAGTTTTCTCACCCTTTTTTGTCGGAATCCTTGTAATTACTATTTTGCCCCTATTTCTTCTTCTTCCTATTTAATTCTATTTCTTCTTAATTCCTATTTCTATTTCTGCAATTCTGCCTCACCCTTCTTCCTTTCAACCCTTCTCTCTCCTCTGTTCCTTCCCTAAATAATTCAGCCATACCTAAACAAAATCAAAAAATCTACCACATGGCTATAGTGATTCAACAAATTTAACAATTCAACAACTCATTCAACAATTGAGTGAGGAAGGGAAGAGAAAAGGTGACCTGAATTCGAGCAAGATATTGCCCCCTACAAGGGACGAAACAACAAGCACCAGCTCAGGTGAGGTTGGTCATGACACAAGCCTACAACATACTCCGTCAGAGGTGGCTGTTTGTGGGTCAATTCGTTGTGGAGGCTCACGCATCTACTGTAATGTTGGGGTGGTTTCAACCCTAATCATTGGCGGTTTAGTAAGGGGGTCTACAGAAGCTAGTACAATGGAAAGGGATCACGAACCAGGTCCGGTGGTGACTGGGCAGGCCAAACCACGACAACAACATGGCGAACCAGATCAGGTTCAAATTAATGGTGTTCCTCGGGTATTTCTTTGAGCCCAGTTCATTCTGATTAATGGGAAAAAGTTGGGGTTCATTTCTCCAATTGTGATTAATGGGAAAAATTCAGTTCAATTCCAAGTTTCTGATTTGAGGAGAGAGGGGGAGAAGGAAAGCAAAAAAATTATAGTAGAAAAGAAGAGAGAGAGAGAGAGAGAGAGAGAGAGAGAGAGAGAGAGAGAGAGAGAGGCACTAGTAGAAAAATCATCAAAAGTTGGGGTTATTTAGGGCTTAAAAAACCCCAGCTTTTGTGAAGTCAAAAGCTGGGGTTTTAGCTAAAAACCCAGCTTTTGGCTAGGTATATATACAATGAGAGACAAAACATGGCTTAATTTTTTATTTACACATATACATTAAATATCAATTTCCATTAAATTTGGTAAAAAATACAAATAAATGAGTATAAAATACACTCATTAAAAAAACGTGTATATATATGATGAGGTAAATGATTAGAGTACATTAAAATACATGAATTTAAAAAATTAATATCCAATAAAATCCATGAAGAAACATAGATCTTCAAATCATCATCTTTGCCATCTTCAATTATCTTCATCTTGCCATCCTGAGAAAAAAATTACAGTAAAAAACCTACATTAGAACAAATGTCAAATTACAGTAAAAAAAATTAGATAAAAAGAGAAGAAGAAAAAACAAAGTAAATTTAAACCCCATATCAGAAAATGCAAACAACAAATAAAAAATGGGTTATTTACTGAATGAGTATATGACTACTGATTAATATGATAACCTTCATAATCCATATACAAGCTATCTAGAAAAACAACTTATACAAGCTTATTGAGATGCTGCATTCAGAGCCTTTCTTACTGACAACATATGTAGATTATGTTGTGTTTACTCTGTAATTAGAGATTAGACATGAATTTTGTAAGCACATACTGAATATACATACTGTCACAGTCTAGCCAAGCAATCAACATTATTTCAGGATGAAGAGAGTTCTTTTCGAGTTACACTTAATTATATTGTGGGAATGTCAAAGGTTGGAAAGAAAGACAGTGGTTAACACTGTATCTATTTAAATACTTAGTATCTTATACTATGGGAAAATGGGAGCAGCAGGGTGTTCAGCAGGAGCTTAATCCTCGAATGAAGATTTATCTTGGAAACAATACTCATGCATCATAACACGGAAAGTGGAGATTGAAAGCAACTTTGACAAAATGACATACCTCAGTTTTGGTGTTATAGTAATACTTTTTCCCATCATTGGTGGTCACCAACGCCCAATCAGTGCCTGCCACCTTCTCCCTACATGGAAAATATGCATTAAAAAATGAAAAAAAAATGATGGAACACACACATTTTGGATTGGTTAGGTACCCGGAACCTTATTCTCTTCTCTTGCATATATTTTCTTTAACTAAAAATTTAAGGTCCCAAAGAAATAAAAACCTCCATATTCAGTCTCTAAGATTTATGCTTATGCAATTATGAGAAAGTGAACCATCTTCTTTGAATTATCAGAAGCTATAGGAAATTATATCCTTGAAATATGCTGCTTAAGTTCCTGTGTGACCAACAGGTCAACTAATGCTTCTAAGGCAAAGAACAAGCATAATTTCAAAACTGGGCAATCGATGTTCAGAATTACTACAATATTGCCACAACACTCCCTAAATGAGAAAGGCATGCASCTTTGATGAATAAACGGTAAACTCAATAATCAAACAAATCAATAGAGTATTAAGAGGAAAAATTAATGTTCCCATCAAATATACCGCAAAACCTTGTACACCAAAATAATGACAATCCACTTTTAAATATTATTATTTATATGGATGAACCCAAACTGTTAACCTCTGTGATGAACTACTGAAACTAAATCGTTGACTCAAGAGTTCACTTTTTAGTTTTTAATGTTTTTATGGAATAGAGGAGAGACAAGGAGAAGAGAAGGGCCAGCCCGCGCCGGATTTAGATAGATAGATTGATACTCCCTTCATTTTTTCAAACAATAGCATAAAAGAATTTAATTAAAAGATCAGAGGAGTATATAGATACAGCTTAGACAATTAAATAGGTAGACTTAGGGTCATATGTCATGCTTGATATAAAAAGGATGCAATGAATCGTTTTTTCGATAATATATAAACTGAATAAGCATTTATTTAACCTGAACATGTGCATCATTTTTTTCTTAAAAACAGGACACTTACTGCTTGAAAGAACACGATACACATTAGATTCTACAAAATATGTACATRCAGTGTTAGAAAATTAGAAAATAAAGGTTGCACTTGTAACCTTCTAATTTATTCTTGTCTTCAGATCCATTCCATACACACACACACACACACTCCCCTTCATCTCTAGATAGTTTAAATGCTTATTGAGTTATTTTGTCTGACGTATAATATACAACATGCACAAGCGCAGACACACACAGTTTTAAAAGTGCTRAAGAGTATAATCAAGGAATTTGATAATTCAACATTCAGTACAAACTTTCAATTGTTTGGGTTTTTTTCTTAAGAAGAGCTTGAATTCCATTGTCTGTCAAAGAATATAGACAGACATAACCCTATGACTCATAAGTGAGCCTGGGTATCAGGAGTACAAGACTACTACTATAAAATGAAGCAAAAAATATAACATAATGAGTATTACTCACCATGCAACTGGAGTTGGCTGTGTTGTTGCTTTTGCTGGCTGCATCCAAATTTCAATCCAAGAATAGGAAAAAGACTATCATCAGTAACCATTAAACAATAATTGAGAAGTTGGAATAAGAGTTCATAYAAAACAAAGTTGATTGGATTACCAGCACAAGAGACATACTGAAACATATCTATCATTTTCTATCGGGCAATATATTATGAAATTGCCAAAAATTGATAGAGGAGCAAATTAGTAACCTGCCCTAATGGCTTTACTGCTTTAGTTAGAAAGACACCAAATTGGGAAGTAATCCCATACTTAAGCAGCAAAAATTTAAATGCTAATCACATTTGAAATTTTGAATCGAACGAAAGATTAATTATTACAAGAAAAACTAGGGTGTCCGAAATCAACCAAAAATTTGCATAAAAAACGTCAGAAATCCAACCTAGGATGCGTCACAAATTCAAACTGTAATTTAATGCAAATTCAACCTAAAATTCATCACAAATTCGACTTATAATTTGCCACATATTCAACCTAAACTTGAAACACAATTGCAACAAAATTCGGGCAGATCTACACAAAATCCAACGAAACTCAGGATTTTAACAAAATCCAAACAAATTACAAATACATAAGCAATTCTACACAAAAATGCGGGGAAAAAGAGGAGAGAAGAAGAATACCTTATAAAACCGAAACCCTAACAATGGGATTAAGAACAACCACAATGCAGCAACCTCGCGGCAAAGATGATGGTGTCGATTGGGGCGGCAACGCAACAATAGCAGCAACTCAGCAAGAGATCGGAGAAAGAGAGAGAGAGAGACGTCGTCGCCTAGGGTGAAGTGAAAGAGGAGAAAGCGGTGAAAGAGGAGAGAGAAGTGAATGAGAGGTGAGAGGTGAGAGGTTAGAGGAGAGAGATTAGGGTTAGGCGTGAGTGCAAAGTTTTGGGGACTTTATTTTGGTCGTGAGTGCAAATTAAGATAGGTTTGTTTTATTAAATTTTTTTTAATATAGTCAAAAGCTGGGGTTTTTTGAAAAAACCCCAGCTTTTGTGATTTTCCCAATTTTTTGGCCTCTAAGATGGGTTAAATGATAGGTTTATTTAAAAAACCCCAGCTTTTGACACTCAAAAGCTGGGGTTTTTTCAGAACCCAAGCTTTTGAGCTGCAGCTTTTGTCTCTTTTTCTACTAGTGGGGAGAGCTGATTTGAGGAGAGTGATAGGAAGGGAAGAAGGAAAAGAGAGTGAAAAGGGAGATTAACAGATAAAGGTGAGGTAGAGGGAGTGGGTTGATGAACCGATGAAGGTGAGGTAGAAGGAGATGAAGATGAACTGATAATGAAGGGTTGATTATATATTGGGAGAAGAAGAAAAGGAAATTAAATAGGAAGAAATAGGTAGAAAAAAAAGGGAAATAGGAGTAATAAATGAGTTGTGGGACCTACATGACGGAAATGGAAAGGGAATCAAAGGAAGGGTGGGGCCCACTAATCGGAAGTGGTATTACATCCAACTGAAAACAACACTGGGTAGGTATTACTAAAGGTTTTGGGGAAAGTGGGTAGTTTTTTTTAATAAAATGGAATGTGGGTAGTTTTTTCTAAAAAAAGTCCAAAATGTGGGTAGTTAATGAAAAAAATCCTTATTTTTATATACATAGATAATAACATAGTCATGTAATATTTTATTTAATTCGTCTCGACGAGTATTTTTTAAGTACGTATAGAGTTTTTATAACTTTTTTTTATCGCTACTGGTATAACTTAAGATATAAGCATTTAAAGATGTGTTTCGACAAGTGTAAAAAAAACAAATTTAACGAGTATTTTGAATTGAAGGGAGTAATTTTCATCTTTATCTACGCAAAAAATGTTATTATATGTTGTTTTAGTTAATTTGTATTTAATTTTATTAAATAAAATCATTATAATATTAATAATAAATCTTAATCCGTATATACTTTACATAAACAATTAAATTAAATTCAAAAATATATAGGGAAAAAAATTCATACGACACTCTGGCACTTGCACCGTGGTTGGTGTTGGTAAAACTAACCTTTGTCCAATTAACAATTTTAGGAACATCCTATCGAAGAAAGGGTAAATAAACCTGAAAAAAATCAAAACAATAGATAAATAAGGAATCTTCAGAAAATATATGCTTACAAATACTTACAAAATTTATATACAAAGGTCAAAATAAAAACCTTTTCAATTGTATAACATTTGTGATCAATTTTATATTGGCGAACCATTTTTTTGTTTCCTTGTAAATGAGAAAAAGGAAATGATAACCATTCATCAAAACCGTACACCATACATTAAAAAATACAGAGAACATGAAACTGTTTAACTGGTGAAGATCAGTGAGGATGATTGGAAGTAAAAAACAACTAATTAAAATTTATAGTGAAATTTAATATAATAAATACAATTTTATTGTGTTTAGTTGTATATAAATATAATATCAAATTTCAATATGCACGAATGATTTAAGGTTTAACCTCTCCCAAATGCTTATATGATTTATCAAAAATAGATACTTGAATTAGATATAATATGAATCGTTGAGTTAAAAAACTTACAAATTATTGTATAAGTATAGTGTTAATTAAAAAACATCAAAATATTATCTAAGGTTGTAAAAGTAGATAATATGAAATTAAATTAAGTATCAAGTAACAATTGAATATCTTTCATTTTATTTTATTTCATACTAGATAATTCCTGAGTAAATGCTCGGTTTAAAATTTTAAATACTATGTAATATATGTATGCAATAGTATATGTATGCTACGTTATAAAAACTGATACCTAGAATAACTTTTTACCCTACAAAAATAACACATTTTGTTTTTCAAATACAATTATTTAAAATTTAGATCATACTATTGACAAAAAATTCTTATCATAGATTAATTTATCATGTTTAAAGATTTAAATTTCAAAGGATATTTAATATCTTGAAATCATTAATTGCTTGCGTGTTTTTTTATGTAATCATTTATCACATAGAGTTGGGAAGGAATTTTGGGAGGGAAAAGTGAAATAGTGGGATTGCTTTGGTATAGTTATATAGATGAGCTTAAGAATTTAATGATGATGACATTAATAATTCAATTGACCAACGACAAGCAAGCCAACAACAAAATGTGTAAATTTGACTGTACGTTGTCTGTCTGATGTGCGCAATGTTTAGCCAGTCACCCTTCACCCATCACAAGTTCACAACTACAAACCTCGCAAAGATATTGTTCCACGAGCGATTGTACTTGTTTTTGTTGATGTACCTCCCCCATATCAAATTAATTGCAACAAATGAAATTTCACAAATTCTACGAAAGAGATTTAACAATGTAAACGAACAAATTGATCACAACAATTTTAACACAATTAAGTTATAATATCATTCTTCATTGTATCAAAATTATTTTGATTAACTTAACTTGCTTATTTACAAGACTGCTATAAGACCAGTATTGCTCTAWGATACTGAATGTTGGGCCTCCAAGAAAGAACATATTCAAAAGGTAGGGGTCACCGAGATGCATATGTTGAGATGGATGCACGGGAACACTCTACGAGATCGAATAAGAAATGAAGTTATCCGTAGGAAAGTTGGTGTTGTAGATATTGCAAGCAAGCTAAGAGTAAACCGCTTGCATTTGTTTGGGCATGCAAGTCAGAGATCTCAGGGGGATACCGGTGCAAAGAGTGGAAGAATGGAATCGGTGAGATTTTAAACGAGGTATAGGGAGACAAAAAATGACTTGGTGGGATGGAGTTAAAAAGGACATGAAACAGTTGGATTTGCAAAAGAGTGAGGTTCTCGATCGTAGAGAGTGGAGGAGGAAAATCTATGTGAATGACCTCTCGGAATAATCACTTTTGGTTCATGTTATCCGACGCCTCATGTGGGATTAAGGCTTTGATTGATTGATTGAACTTGATTATTTACATTTTTTGTTGACGAGAAAACTAAAAGATTTTATTAATGTAGAAAAGCCAAACAACACTTACAACTAAATTCCGCAGAAACTAATTGACAAGTACAAATATAGCTATCCAAAGAACGATATACATCATACAATTGTTCCAAATCTTGATGAAATAAAGCCTTAAAGAAAATCTTCCTCTGAAACAATATATTTTGTGAGTTCGCGCGAATTCGGCATAATAACTATGATGTAAAGTTAATTGGATGACAATGTTTGCAGAGTCAATTAAATTTCCTCAACAATCGAATTGAAGCAGTCGAAGCTTCACAACTAATAAAACCCATAACACAATACTAATAAAAACTAAATCCATAGATTAAAATCTAGGATAAGAAACTAAACAAAACAGAAACAAAACCTAACAACCAACACAAGGGGTAAAATTATTTGACGAAAAAACCAAAGACCCAAGAGGTGTAGTTCCCAATCAATCTATAGCACAGAAGGACCGCTCAACGCCGACGAGAGAGACAAACCGGTACAACTACGCCCTCCAAACAAAGTCTCGATTCTAGTAGCACCCTAGCCTAAGAATCGTTCCAAAAGACCCAACCGCAGCAGCCACCGTGAAAACAATTAGCCACCACCTCCGAGAACCACCAGGAACAGGCTAAACACAGCCACCAACTCCGGAATTGAAACTCGTGAAGACTCGAGTCCTACCACCGATCCCCCGCAAGACGAGACAACAACCCAACACGACAACAAGTGATCGGAAACCTACACAAACTCCAAGGGAGGACACAACGAAAAATAAAGAAACGAACCTAAAAGAAAAACCCCACTTGAAACCGATTGCAAACAACCACAACCCGACACGAAATAAGGGTGAAGAAAAAAGAGAGGGGGACTCATCGACAACAAGGAAAGGCTGCAGCCCAACCCCGTTTGATGAGCCCCCGTCGAATTGAATGCAAGAAGAGGGGAGCGGAAGAGAGGCGAGAGGCAAAACCCTAGAGAGAGAAAAGGGTAAACTTATCTTGCTCTAATTTTCTTATTTACATTGTTAAATCTCTTCCTCAAAATGCGTGTAATTTGGTTTATTTTACAATTAATTTGATACGAAGGAAGTATACTATTTTAAAACACATATTGTGTACAATAATACTCCCACAATATATTTGTACATGCGCGCCATAAATATAAACAAAAATATTTTGATGAGTAGAAGAGATTTAATCTCCTACTAGATACATTTTATTTTATGATTTTAAAAAACTAAGGCTAAGTTCAGTTCGTCTGAATTTTTCTGATCTGAATTTTTTCTTATCCAAACTTTTCTAATTTGATCTGATCTGAATTTTTCTGACCTGATCCGAACTTTTTGTAGTTGTTTTTTTTTGTTTTTAGTATTTTCTGATCCGATCTGAATTTTTCTTATCTACAAGTATTTTTTTATCTAGTCTGATCTGATCTGAATTTTCATAATCTGGTCCGATCTGAACTGAATTTTCATAATCTGGTCCGATCTAATCTGAATTTTCATAGTCTGGTCCGATCTGATCTGAATTTTTATAATCTGGTCTGATCTGAACTCTTGTTTTTTAATAATCACTATAATGCTTAAATAAGTTGAATTGAACATAGCCTAAATTAATTGATACCTACATAAACAAAGACGCGCGGGGGGGGGGGGGGGGGGTATTAAGACTCACTAATGCAAAGTTTTGTTTTTTTTACGACCACTAATGCAAAGTTGATCTAAGATAGTACGCCAAAAGTGTTACATAAAAACTCAAAATTGTTGCTATAAATAATAAGTAACACTTTAATAAGTGAAACATCCGCCAATGCTACCTTTGCTCTTAGGTAACACTTTCTAGGGCTTAAGTATCACTTTTTTTAGTGTTCCTTAAAATCATTTTATGTAACGCTTTTGTATAAATAATGTAGCACTGTTACTAGTATCATTTTATAGTAACACCTTTATTCGACATTGTGTACCAATTTTATCATCATAGGTAATAGTTTTGTGAATATATTTTTAACACCTATATTTTCAGTGCTACTTTAAAGTCTTACCTATATTTTCAGTTTTACTTTAAAGTGTTACCTATATTTTCAGTACTACTTTAAAGTGTTACCTATATTTTCAGTGTTACTTTAAAGTGTTACCTATATTTTCAATGTTACTATAAAGTGATACCTATATATATTTTCAGTGTAACTATAAAGTGATATCTATATTTTAAGTGTTACTTTATAGTTTTACCTATATTTAAAGTGTTACAAAAAATGTTACATATATGATGAAAAATTTGATCGAGATTCAAAAAGTGTTACCAAATACATGTTACCTAAGGCCAAGTTTGCACTAGTGACTTATGGCATGGACGGGCTTGGAGCAACCTTCAATAGTTTTATTTAAATAAATCTTTAACGTTGTGTTTGGATTGTAACATTTCATTTGAAATTTTGGAATTGGGACAATTATAGTATTTGAGTATCCAATAATTTGGAACAACAAGGCAAATCATGTCATTTGGAATTACCTTCAATTAGAGCTATTAAGTATTAAGCCATGAAGGTAAGAAATTCAAATTACAAGGCTAATCATGTCATTTGGAATACTCAAATTTCATAATTCAAATGATGCATTTGAAATGAAAGTTGTCTTCCCAAACAAAACCTAATGTTATTCAAGTAATTTGAGCAATTTGTTATCATATCTCAGTAAATTTTTATATATGTGTAAGAGCCACGCCCAGCTCCCCACTTTTTGTTTGAGAGAAGAAACAAAGTACTCCCTCTGTTACGTATTACTTGAAACATTTGTTATAAATGGGTATTACATATTACTTGAAACAATTCTCTATTTTTTCCATTTTTAATAAGTTTTTTCCTACTTTATTTACTTTTCCACTACTTTTCTCTCTCTTACTTTTTCCTAATCTTACACCAACTCATTACTTTATTCATTTTCTCTCTCATACTTTTTTATAATTTTATACCCACTCATTACTTTATTCCTTTTCACTCTTTTACTTTATTCTAATCATATACCCTTATCTACAATTAAGAAATTTCGCCTAAAAAATCTCTCTAATTCAAATGTTTCAAGTGATACATAATGGAGGGAATATTAAAATAAACAATAATAGTAGAAGTCACCAATGAGTTTTATGAGTTAAACTCATAAACCATATATTAAAGAAAATCAACAAAGAATATTAAAGATCGCTGAAAAAACAGCAATGAATGTTAATCATCGTTGATACTAGTAGAGACAATATTATTATGTCGGTGATTCCCTAGCGAACAAAATAACTAATCGCTAATAAAAATGGCACGGAATATTATTTTTAGTATAAAAATACTTGACAAAATCAGCGACAATTTTATATTATCGCTGATATCTCAGCGTATCAAAGAAATAAACGCTAGCAAATCAGCGATCAAAAGCAATGTTCGCTAATTAGTCAACGACAATACAAAATCTTATCTTCGCTACCGTTTCAACTTTTGAAACACCATTTCTTTCGATCTGTAACTCCAAATGGAACATGTAATATATTGTTTTGAAGCTCTTTTAATAAACTACACGACTATGATAAAGTTTTGCAATATTTTTTGGCTGAAAATAAAAGAATACTGTATTAAGCTCAATAACGCCCAATAACACACAATTACTCAATCCTCTAGAAAAATGAGTTTATCAATATCATCACCTAGTC
This sequence comes from Bassia scoparia, assembly GCA_008642245.1. NCBI lineage: Eukaryota > Viridiplantae > Streptophyta > Magnoliopsida > Caryophyllales > Amaranthaceae > Bassia > Bassia scoparia. Next base: position 17,193 of record SNQN01004590.1, on the reverse strand, counting down.
TTTCCAAGGGACAGTAGACTTAAAAATTTGTGTCAACAATATGATACATATATAAATTGTAGTGAGTGAGAAAAAAAACAGTGAACAAAGAGCAAATTTAGCCCCAAGTCTTATGACTTAGCGATATCATCATTTTTTGTGGTCCTCACTGAAAATGATGTCATTAAATTCTTGTTAAGACTTACTCCCTTCGTCTCATAATGTTTGTTACGCATTTCATTTTGAGTGTTTCCAAAAGTTTGTTACTTTTGGAATCTTTCTGTTATTTATATAAAGATTTCCTATTGGTTTATAATTCATCACATTTATTATGTTAATAACATAGTCAACTATTACTTATTTGTGGTTGAATAAATTCATTAAAAATACCAATTAAATTACCATGAGCATTAATTAACGCATTGAAATCAATTTTTTTCCTATCAAATAATTACATACTAACCTCATTAACTTAACTCTTAATATTCGTGCTATATTCCAAACGTAACAAAGGGAGAGAGTACTAAGATTTGATCAAATTTGTCAATTTAACTCTAAGACTCAAATATATGTCATATTTTTTTATTTTATCTTTTTATATTTTCTATACAATAACAACATTAATGAACATTAACAAATTAAATTTAAGTGGATCTCAATCTCGAGTCTTAAGTTGAGTCTTGGAATTCCGAGACTCAACTTGAGACTTGGTTGAGATTTTTAAAGAAAAATGAGGAAAATCTTAACCAAAAGTCTGAAAACTCAACTTGATGATGTTACCCCAAGTGTTAGGCTTGAGGCTAAACTTGCTTGCTCTTAGCATTCCTCAATGTTAGTTTTTGGGGCTATCAACTTAATTACTATCTAATCAAGCAAGTTTAGCCTCGACTTTTAATACATATGAGATAGATACCATGCTTTTTGTAAATTTGAGCTTCCAACCAACCACTTGTCTCTGTACCATTTTAGTTTAGACCCATAATAAGTCTCTGTACCACACACTATAAGATTGTGTCTAAAATCTTGGTGAATAGATTGAGACCCCTCCTTAAAACTCTTATCTCTCAAAACCAGAACAGTTTCCTCCCTGGGCGGGGTACTGATGTAAATTATATTATAGCCTCGGAGATTCTTCATTCCATGAAAAGTAGGAAAGGGTCCAAGGGTTTCTTTGGGATCAAAGTGGACCTTGAAAAGGCTTATAATAGAATGGAATGAGGTTTTATTAGGAAGTGTCTTGCTTGGCATGGTCTTGATTCTGAGTCCATTTTCCTTATTATGAGTTTTATTACCTCCACCTCCACCTCCACTTCTATTCTAGTGAATTGCAGTCCCACTGACTTTTTTTCTCCCTTCCAGGGGCCTAAGACAAGGAGACCCTTTGTCACCCTATATCTTCATCCTTTGCGTGGAATTCCTCACCTTCCTAATCCATGAGGCTTGTGACCAGGGACATTGGAAACCTTTCTCCCTTCCTAGAAATAGATTCAAAATCTCACACTTACTCTTTGCTGATGACTTGCTTCTGTTTGGTGAGAGTTCTACTAAGAATGCTTTAGCTATCTTGTCTGTCCTTGATCAGTTCCATCATTTCTTTGGGCAAAAGGTTAAYGCAGCAAAGAGTAAACTGTATTTTTCAGGTAATACACCGGTGAGCCTCAAGGAGGAGATCTCTTCCATTTTGGACATTAAGGAAAGCCCAGAGTTGGTACCTATCTTGGGTATCCTTTGACTGCTAAGAGACCTACTAGGGCCCAATTAGACCCCATGGTTAAGAAGATGTGCAATAGACTTGCTTCTTGGAAAGCCAAATACTTGTCCAAGGCTGGTATAGACTCACTTTGATTAAGTCCACCCTTAGTGCTATCCCTGTTTATACCATGAATTGCATACATCTTCCTTAAAAAATTCTCAAGGAAGTGGATAAGATTTCTAGAGACATCTTTTGGGGGACCACCACTGAGAAGTGAAAAATCCACCTAATGAATTGGGAGACACTGACTGCTTCTAAGGAGGGTGGGGGACTAGGTATTAGAAAGGCACCCTTAGCTAACATGGTGGCCATGACCAAACAGTGTTGGAGGATTCACTCAGGGTCTAGCTTAGCTTCAGAGTTCCTTAGAGCCAAGTATTGCACCCAAGAATCACCAAAACCCTTTCACAAAGGGTCTCGCTTTTGGCAAGACATAGGTAAGGGGTGGAAATATTTTGAAAAACACACACTTTGGAGCCTTGAAAATGGTAGGTATATTAGATTTTGGTTAAATAGATGGAGTGATCTAGGTGTTCTGAGAGATTTGGTGGAGGGACCACTTTCCTTAGAGGATGAGGCATTAACACTTGTTGATGTCAAGGGGGAACAGGGTTGGATGTTTGAGACTCTTAGCTTCCAACTTCATTCCCACTCATGTTTACCATGTCCTGGAGGCCCTTTAGGATACTTCTTGTGGCCCAGACACTCTTGTCTGTGACCTTGCAGTAGGGGACCATTTTGATTCACAAGCCTTGTACAAAGAGCTTAACAATGTTGTTCACCATTCCCCTACCCCTCTTTGGAACTTAATCTAGCACTTGCATATACCTGAAAAAATCAAAATCTTCCTATGGCTAGCCTCTTGGGAAAAACTCCCCATTGCTTCCTTACTAGCTAGTAGGGGTATGCATGTCAATCCCTCCTGCCCTTTCTGCCCTCACCTACCTGAAACTACCTCCCATATTCTCAGAGAGTGCATTAGAGCTTAGGAAATTTTGTCAGCCCTTGGCCTAACTATGCCAAGTCAACATGAGCCTTTATGGGATTGGTTGTCCTGTAACGTCACTCATAAGGTAGATTGGAAGGGATTCCAATGGAGTTCTATGTTTAGTTATGTCCTTTGGCTTACTTGGTTTAGGAGAAACAAATGGTGCTTTGAGAGGAGTAATGTTTGCAGCAAAACGATTGAGTCCATGCTTTTTGTCCAAATCAAATTACCATAAAGTCCAACATACCATAAGCACTACCCCCTCCATTATTTCTGAACCCACTGAAAACCACCCTTCTTTATTCTAGTTGATGCGGCTTTTAACTGCACTCATCTATTTGGTAGTATAGCTGGCATTTTCATGCATAGGTCAGGCTACTGGATCAAAGCCTTTACAATGAAAGTCAAAGGGGAAGATTCCACCCACCTAGAAATCAGAGCCATCAGAGAAGCACTGCTATGGGCCTCCAAAGAAGACTGGATGGATATTACCATTTTCTCGAATTCAGAAGTGGCTGTTAAGGGCATTAATGGAGAGTTCAGCTCTATTAATTGCTACTCTAACATGTATTCATCATGCAGGGCTCACCTACAGGCTTCCATGAAGATACTCTGTTAGGAGAGAACTCACCAAGTGGCAGTGGATTCCATAGCCAAAGCTGCGAGGAGAAGCCAACTTCCCTGGAATAGGCTAATTGAATTTAGAAAACCAGACTTTTGTAATGTGTCTGGAACTAGTATTACTATTGTTCAACTTTGGACCGACTTTCTCAACGGGTTGATACCCTTGTACTCTTTTGATGTAGGCTAAGCTGTTCTTCTAACTTGTAACTTGTTATTTATGTTATTTATGCTAGTTCCTCTTTCACCAAAAAAAAAAAAAAAACCACTTGTCATAATACTTCATGTTAAGATTGAACCCCCACTTTTCTTAACAAGAAACTCTAAAGACACTTAACCAAATTTTCAAGACTCAACTCGAGTTATGTTGCTTGATCATTACTAAAAACTAATTCCCACGGAAACTTTTATTTCATGGGAAGTAAGTTACCTTGTTGTTTTCCTAAAAAGTAACTTACCTTGTCGATTTTCTAGGAAGTGTCTCTTGGTGTTTGATTAACCATGAGAACTTGGAAATGAAACAGGAATTTCCATTTGATCACCAAGGGGATGGAGTTGGTAATTAAATTCCTACACTCTATATGAATTTTCATTTCCTAGAAATTTCTATTTTCCCATAAAATACAAATTTTTTCATACTTACCAAGCAAAAACCCCATTTTGTAATTCCTAGGAAGTATAAAATAAAGTTGTTTGGTATGCAAAGAATAAGATATATATATATATATATGTGTGTGTGTGTGGGGGGGGGGGGAGAATTAGAATTTCCAAGGAAATGAAAATTCATATGAAGTGTAGTAAATTAATCACCAATACTCACTCCCCTTGGTGACTAGATTACTTGAGTAGTACTATTGAGTTCTATTTGTTTTTATTATGGTTGTCTGATGAAGACATTTAGTTGGTGATTTGAATTCGTAGTATTGGATTGTGAAGTCTGCTAATTACTGTATTTGTGTTTCTACTATATTGCATTGCATTTCATTGTTATCAAACTAATCTAATTTATCTTTATCGTCAATTTAGACCAGCTACTAATAGTGTTATAACTTCTTCTCAGCCTGTCATTCAAGGGTTCTGCGGTTCTCTGTTGAAGCAGATTATTAGGTAATTTTTTTTGTTTTTTATTTTTTATCATAAAATATCAATTTCACACTTGAATAATAGGATTTTGTTTTTGTTCTTGTTCTTTATATATTTGACGAGGTTGTAATAGTAACTGGTAATTGATTGATTAATTGAGTAATAGGATATTAAAAAACGCCCAACTATTATATACTCCCTCCGTTTTTTTTAGATGTTCCAGTTTCCTTTTTGGGCCATTTTCAAATAGATGTTCCAAACCAATCTAAAAATAAATTTTTTACCTTTTACCTACTTTATTTACTCAAACATTAATGAATTACTCATTTCTAGAGTCAACTTTCATTATTTTACCCAATCTATTTACCCAAAATTACTATTTCCCATAAAATTTCATTCACACATTTACTCTTTTACCTAACTTATTCAACTTTTTACCCAACTTACTCAACTATTTTATTCAACTCAATCAACTCTTAAAACCGTTCCAAAATGATATGGAACATCTAAAAAAACGGAGGGAGTATATAGCTAGCTCCATTTGATTCATTTTACAATTTTTATCAAATTTATATTCTGTTTAGGTGAAGCCTATGTGTTTTTGGCCTTATCGTTGTGTGATGTACTGATATGGCTCTTAGCTATATAGATACAACAAGAATAACAATCAAAGCTTGAATAAGTTCGATGCCTGCAATCATTCTTTCACCCTATAATAAACCATAAGACAACTGTTAGTAATTTTCCAGTATCCCTTGACCATATCATTTCTTGCACACCTTCTCCAAACTCTACTGTACGTTATTCACCTTAATCACAAGGATAAATTGTCCAACTCGTCAAAAAAAAAAGGATAAATTGTCCAAAACTACCTAGGTTACAGCGTTTTTTTGCGAGAAACTACCTATTTCACAATTTTTGCACATAACTACCTAAATTAGAGAAAAGTTTGTTGATCCATACCTAGCTGATTTGGTATTCATGCGTTGACTATGATTTTTAGGTGACTTAAGTCATGTGGTATGCACGTGAGGTGGTTTTTGGCCAATTTTTCTTGTTTTTTCCTCATTATCCCTCTCATTTCACTCAGTTACCCCTAAATCAAGTAATCTTAAAAGGGAGAAAATTAATCTTGAAAGAGGTGAGTTGGAGCAAATTAATGTAAAGAGAGGGAAATAAGAAGAAATCACATTAAAAAAAACCACCTCACGCGCATGGCACGTGACTTTAAGTCACCCAAAACCACAGTCAACGCCTGAATACCAAATCAGGTATGGGTCCACAAACTTTTCTCTACTTTAGGTAATTTTGTGCAAAAAATTTAAAATAGGTAGTTTCTCGCAAAAAACGTTGTAGCTTAGGTAGTTTTGGACGATTTTTCCTAATCACAAATATGTTATATTGATTTTTTTTTAAGCAGAACATATGTCATGTGTTCATGTCTTTCTTTTGGTATAATGTTGGTTAATAAGGCTATTCATTTCTCAGCATTGAACCCAAACACTCTTATATTCAGTATTTACTAGTATGAGAGTGACCTTTATACTCAGCTCTTTGGAACTTTATGATATTCTCATCATGTTGCTTGACATTTTGTGCAGAATTTTGCTCTTCAGAGTATATGAAAAACCTTGTCTCTATGCATGAATTTGGCCAACTGTTTAGGAAAGCTGTTGGTTGAGGCTATTGTTGCTTGAAAAAACATCTCGAGATGGCTCCGGCTAGTAAGGCAGAGATGAAAGCTGCAGTTGATGCAGCTGCTTGGATGTTCAATGTTGTCACTTCAGTGGGAATTCAATGTTTACTCCTTTTTTTTGCAGATAAGATGACGTTTTAGTATTCTACTATGATGATGCTTCTTGTCTTGTGCTAATCGCTTGTATGGTGCAGAATAGATAATTAGCTAGCTAGATAATATTTACTTGATTTTTGTACCTTTGGTTTGTAATTTGATCAATTATACATTTTGTATCATATATTTTAGAGATTTTTTCCCATATATCCCTGAGTTTTAACTTAATAACCCATATACCCTCGTGTTTTTAGAAACAGCTCATATATCCCTGAGCTCAAGGAAAATAACTCAAATATTCTTATTCTAATGGAAAAGCTAACACCGTTACTCTTTTTCCCCAATTAACCCCTAATTCAAGTTATTTAACTCCTAATTGATCCTCTCTCCTCCATTACTCCTGAGTCCTAACTACTATCATCCTTTCTCCTCCGTTCTTCCTATCTTTAGCACCACCACCAATCCACCATACTATCAACATAAATCAGAAATTGAAAACCCAAATACATCAAACAAAACCCCCCAAAATACAGAAATCTTCACCAAAAATACATTAATGAAACAAAGAAAATTTTAGCAATTGCGTTCCAATTTCATAGCAAATTTGATGTCTAGGATGAATGATTAAGGATATTCAATGAAATTCTGGCACATTTAACAAAGCCTCCAACGAAGACACACAATTGCACACAATTTGCAGCGAATTTTCACATAATTGCAGCAAACTCCTTTTTGTTTATTTCTCTGTGTCTCTTTGAGGCAGAGAAGAAGCATTATCAACCATATTTTTCCCTTTTTTCCTCCCATATATTTTGTTCAACCCCCTTTTTTTTTTTCTCTCTCTCTCTTTGAGTGGGTTGAATAAGTAGATGCGTGTAAGTTTAATCAATCAATCAATATCAGGCTTATATATGTAAATCTTTGAATATTCTTTTTCTCAAAATCATTGGAATTTGATTCTTTTTCTGTGTCTATTTTTCTTGAAATTTCTCAGTTTTCTGTGACACCTGCATAAAAAGATACGATTTTGAAAATATCCAATTGTTAGAAATCCATCTATTCATCCGTGTTCAGGTGACAGATGGGTTGAATTATTAAAGTTTGAATTTTTGTGAGTTTTCTATAAATGGGTTGGGATAGATTGCAAATTTCTAATGGGAATGAAAAAGGGTATTTAACCAATTGCAATTTGGGGCTTCAATGGAGGTGGTGGCAGCGGAGGGGTTGTGCTCGTGGGTTAACAGATTAGGGGTGGCAATGCTGAAGGTTATGCTCGTGGGTTGCGACCGTTGTGCTCGTGCTCGTGGCAGCGGAGGGGAGTGATCGTGGGTTACAGCGAATCAGGGCTGGAGAGGGGTTGCTCGTGGGTTGCAAGCTTGCAACAACTATGGTGGTGGAGGAGGTAGGAAGGAGAGAGAAGAGTATTTGATTGTTTAATTAGAGAGGATTTAGGTGTGTTTGGTTAATATGTTAGTTTAAGTGTTTAATTAATGAATTAATGATTATCATGAGTTAAATCCTAACGGTGTTAATTATTTAACGATTTTTGGTCTTATTAAAGGTATTTCGGGTATTTTTTTTTAATGTGAGGGGTATATGAGGTGTTTCTAAAAACACGGCTATATTTAAGTTACATAAGGGAAGGGGGAGCAATGGTGTCCCCCTTGGAAATCTCATTTTTACCCTTTTGACTTAACATTATCACACAACAATCAATTAATGTAAACTTACCAAATCAAATATCCAATCAACTCATATTCAAATTAATTAAAATCAATGCATATTAAAAAATCAATCAAGTTTTACGTTACTTAATAAAAAGAAATTAAAACTTACTCTAAATTAAAAAAAGGATATAATGATAAAATCATTTATAAACTAATGCCGAATTTGATGTGGCACGGAAAATCCCTGCCCACGTATCCTTCAAATATTGGGTCAAAATGATCCACGTGGCAAACGCCACCGTTTTTRTTAATCCGAACCAAAACGGGACGGAGAACCGACGTTTCTACACTAAAACGGTAGTAAGGAACGCTTGGAAGCATGGATGTATGACAAGTGTCACCCATCCAAGTGGTTCCTTGGTTTTTGAGGGATTGTCTATAAATACCCCGAAAAACCAAGGAAAAAACACACTTTTTTCATAGCATTTATTGCATAACCACCAACAACTTGAGAGMAACTCTCTCTACTCTCTCTCTCTCTCTAGCTTGGCACTTTTTATTCCCTAAACTCCATACTTACTTAAGCATCGGAGGGGAGATAATCCGAATAGGATTATTCTCCTTTGTGCAGGTTCCAGGCACTCAAGTTTTTTGAGCCAGGAGGTCAAGAAAAGCCAGGAACCATTCCACGTGCAATAGAAGGTTAGCTCTCCCGAGGTAGCATTGACGGGAAGCCTCCACCCCTCTCTCAACCCAGAAGCTGAGGAAATATTGTAGCCAGGCCACGTCATCAACCAATTTCCTTGCTACAACATTTGGCGCCGTCTGTGGGGAGGCTATCAGAAATGGCTTTAGGAGATGACCATGCACCACGTAGGACGACCACACCTCCTTCCTCAGAGAAGGAAAGTAATTCCAACGGCGACACGAACGCCGATCTCTCCACTTTCCAGGTTGGCCTGGAGGACAACACTGACCTGTCGCTCCAGGACTTGGATAATAGGTATGTTTCTCATGACACTCTTAAGAGTGAAATTTCCAAGGGGGTGGACAAGATTTGGACTCGTTTCAGCCAGTAGGAAGAATTGAAGAATAGACTTGACGCTCTCCAAGCGGAGAACGCCCGCTTGAAAGCCTTGCAGGCAGGCAAGTCTAAGGCGACTGGCAGTGAAGCTCCTACCAAGTCACAAGCAGTGGAGTACAACACTCCCGTCATTCCCAAGCTCCGGACCATCAAGGTTAAAAATCCAACGCCGAAAGGTAAACATGTTTCAACGGAACACATTCCTTTGGAACGAGAAAAGGGCCAGGCCAGGAGATACCGTAGCACTCCCAAGCCTGCCAACACAATAACAACTGCCACCAAGGAAACTTCTGCCAGGGGTGACCCTTTTAGGTTTGATGAAGCCTATGGGGAAGATGACGTCTCTTCTCATGAAGAGCCAGAGGACGTCAGAAATCTCATTGAGAAGAGGAAGCAAGACCGCGAAGCTTCCTCCATGGATGCCCGGAAGATCATTGAGATCAAAAGGGAGAAAAACCAGGATGCCTGGCTGATCCTGGACAAGAAGAGAACTGAGAGGCTTAAGCAAGCTGCTTGGTATGATGAGGCGCATTCTTTGACTGGTTCTACGCCAGTGTGTACGGACCCTTCCCATCGTTCTTTCAGAACACATGGTCCAGCTCGTAGCACATCTGGCCAGGCCACTCCTTCCTCGCATCGCCACGAGCCAGAGGTTAGATCCCACCAACGTGGGGGGTGTCACCAAAGCGGTGCTCACCCGGATAGGGGTCATGGTCAAACAACCCTTGGGGTGACTAGTGGAATGCAAGCGATTTCCCTAACTGACAAGAACCCCTTCTCTCCATCTATCCTCATGGCCACACAGTCTTAGAAGATCAAGTTTCCATCTATTGATGCTTATGATGGAACTACTGACCCAGATGATCACCTGGCGATGTATAAGCATCTTATGCTGACCACCCAGGCCGATGACGCTACRTKGTGTAAGTACTTTCYAVTCACTMTTAARGGGCTGGCACAAAGGTGGTTCAGCGGCCTCCYAACGGGTTCTATCCACAACTTCAACGAGCTGGCTGTTCTTTTCACTCACCATTTCATGGCACATCGCCAGGAGCAGAAAAGTAGCCTACACTTAGGGAGAATCTAGCAGCGGCCCAATGAGAGTTTGAGGAGCTATGTCAAGTGCTTCAATAACGAGACTCTCCAGATTCCAAACTTGCAAGATCGGGTGATCCTGGACAATTTTTACAAAGGACTGGACGAAGACAGCCCATTCAAGTTTCAGATGGTCAGACAACGTGTGGGGGACTTGAATCAGATGATGAGGGAGGCCGAAGCATGGATTCATGTTGAAGAAGTTTGTGTTGTCAAGAAGGCCAAAGAAAARGTAACTCCCCCCTCCTCGAAACATCAAAGCAACCAGGCACACCGAAGCGGTGGGTCTGACAAAAAGAGGTTTGGCACCTGGAATATTGAGGAGGAGGGAACATCCCAAAAGGGGGCGGCCAGGAAGAAGAGAAATTTCAGCTACACACCTACGGTTGAATACACAAAGGATCTCTTCCAAGTTTACAAGCAGGTGAGTCGAGATGTTCACATTAACGATCCTCCCCCAATCAAAACTGAAATGGACAAGAGGGACAAGTCCAAGTATTGTAAATATCACAAGGAGCCTGGACATGTCACCGACGACTGCTATACCTTGCATCGCACTATTGATCGCCTGGCGCAACAGGGCAAGGTAAAGAAGCATCTAATAAAAAGATTTCTGAAGAAATCTCCTTCTACGGAGGGTGCCCCRAATGAGGAGCATYCTGACTCCGGAATCGTCCACACGATCTCCGGAGGTTTCGCTGCAGGTGGTCCAACTGCCAAGGGTCACCTGGACTATGTCAGAACTCCTCAACAAGTCATGCTCCTGGACAAGGAGGAGGAGGAGAAGTTCCCAGACGTTCTYATYTGCGAGAAGGATCGTGGGGAGGTAAGCACCCCCCATGATGACCCTCTCGTGGTCSRAATGAAAGTGGYGGATAAGCGTGTCCGTCGCATTCTCATCGACACGGGAAGCTCCTCCGACATCATTAGCTTCGAGTGTCTTCAGAAGCTCAAGTATAATGATGATGATTTAGTGCCATGCCATAATCCTATCATAGGGTTTGGTGGTGGTATCATTCAGCTCGTGGGAGTAGTCACTCTCACCCTTCGTCTTGGACGAAAAAATGTTTGTAGGCACCTACGAGTCAAATTCCTGGTGGTTAAAAATATGACAGCCTACAACGTCATCATTGGCAGGCCAACGCTCAACGCTTCGAGGTCACTAGTGGTCACACATTTGATGTTGATGAAGTTCATCAGCGACGAGGGCAAGGTTGGCACAATATATGGAGATCAGCAAGTCGCTCGAGAGTGCTACCTTACCACCGTCAAGACACTTGTTGGGGGCAAGGATAATGATGTGCCAGAGACTTCAAAATAACAAAGGGTCTCCAAGAAGAGGAAGTCTGGTGAAGTAATGATGGTTCATGGAACTCACTAGGAGATGATGGCCATCCACGACTTGTTTGCTTCTATCTCTCGGCCAGAGCCAGGAGGCCAACAAGAAGATTTTGAACTAGATCCTACCTTGCCAGGGAGAACGGTTAAGGTGGGAGATGCCATGAATGACAAGCTGGGGCAAGAAGTCAAGGACTTGTTGAGAGAATACAAAGATGTTTTTGCGTTCTCAGCGGAGGAGATGCCAGGGTTGAATCCAAAGATCGCCCAGCATAGTCTTGACGTTGACCCTACTTTCAAGCCAGTGAAGCAAAAGAAGAGAACCTTGGGGCCGGTCCGAAGCAAGGCAGTTGACGAAGAGGTTAAAAAGTTGCTAGACGCTGGGTTCATTCGTCCTTGCCAATATCCTGAGTGGGTGGCAAATGTGGTCCTAGTTCCTAAGCCAAATGACATGGATAAGTGTGTGGACTACACAGACTTAAACAAGGCTTGTCCGAAGATAGCTTCCCACTCCCAAAGATCGACAAGCTAGTAGACTCTACAGCGGGGCACCGAGCATGAGCTTCGTTGATGCTTATTCAGGATTCATCAATCCCTCTTAAGGAGAAAGACCAGACAAGACAGCCTTTGTCACTGACAACGGTTGATTTGTTAACAAGTAATGCCTTTTGGCTTAAGAAATGCCCCTGCTTCTGTAGACACCTAAAATGTCTCCCCAACATAGTAATCAATGATGAAGTATACCACATGTCGCAATAATTCGAACTCGAAAAAACGCAATAACTCGTAATGAAGCTCGAAATATGTGAAGTCAAGTCACACTCGAAATTATGAGTCAAAGGTAAAAAACAAGGCAAAAATATTTCTTTCGGTTTTCTCAATAACTCAAAGTTTTCAAACAAGTTACACTGGCGATTCTCATGCTTTGTTTCTCATCATGTTCGTCATATTTTCTGAATCGCCAGTTATTTTTAAATTATTTTTCTGATTTTCTATGATTTTCTATAATGTTGCAATGAAATACGCAGAATACGCAAAAAATACGTGAATAATTAGAAAAATACGCGAATGTTCTAGAATCATACTTTCTTGCGAAAGGAGGGCGTCTAGAATAATCCGTAATCTTAGAAATCGAGACGTATGGCAAAGAATTATTCGAATCAAAAAATATTTCAAATTTGGAAAAAATATATTACGCAAGAAGCTGCGTATATACGCTCCTTGGAGCGATATACCGAGGTATTATACGCTGCCCATAGAGGAGCGTATATACGCTGAGGAGCAGATATATACGCTGCCCTATGAGCGTATATACGCGCCCCTCAGCGTATATACGCTCCTCAGCGATATATACGCTCCTCAGCGTATTCTGTGCCTATACAACTTTTGCTCCTTGTGAGAAGCGTATATACGACTTGAGGAGCAGCGTATATACGCTGCCTTTAGCTATTACGCCTGCCCTACAGCGTATAACGCCTCCTCAACATCTCCTCGCCTATAAATACGAGCCTTGCCTCATTCGAGACACATTTTCAATACAATTTCACACGACTTCCGACTCCAACTTCAACTTCTAAGCATTCTCTCAATTCACAAAACTCTTCACAAATACACATAAACACGATCTTTTGCATTCTTTCGAATTCGTTTGACAAGCGAAAACAAGGTTGAATTCTGAGATTACTCACCAATAATTCTCTCTCACTTCTTTTAATTTGATTAACCATTGTTATGATTATAATGTAACTTAAAACAATGTAGAAATTCACTATTTAATCGTTCCATGTAAATATGTAGGATTTTTATAATGTTTTTCATTGTTTTGGTTTCATTCTTTCATTTCATTTATATTTATTAATTATTCCTTGTAATACTAATGATTCTTATTCTTGTATAGCGATTCAAGGCGAAAATTCATTCGCTCGTTTCATCATGAACTAACATTTTTTTCTTGTCTTTGCATAGATTCAAGGCGGAAGATTTGTTTCGCTTCGTTTACAAAAACTGACCCTTGTTGTTTGCAGATTTAGGGTAAGATGGGTTTAATATATATTTGAAGTCATTAACTTCATATTCATGAATTTTTTTTTGTTATTATTTGCTAAACAAAGACCATGGAAATTATGCGAAGCACTTTAAATCAGATTAACTATGGACAACCTAGTTTTTAGCACCGTTTTAACATATTAATACAAATGGTCACAATTTCTAGTTAGGGATCTCTTGTGCATAATAGAAACATACTTTTGATAGAATCTTTAGGTTAGTACGCTTTAATGGTCTAAAATGTAAGTGTGGGCATCCAATAAATGTTTAATGGAATACAATGAGACCGAGTAGAGCCGCTACATGCGGCGATTGGGTTACAGATCTTGATTTCGACCATGTCCCCAGAACCCACGACTGTTACTTGATTGGACGTGGGGCCATTGTTGTTGGCACCCAACGTTTCGCGTCCGTGAATAACCTTTATGGCACGTGGTGACCCCCTTATCGACAACATACCCCAACGCAACTCACGTGCGGGTCCGTGGCTCAAGACCACGCAAAGCACCTCGATTAGTTACCAAGCGCGTCCGCTATACGCGAGGGCGCGGCCCCACTCCTACAATTTGCGACTCCGCTGGGGAAAATCACCGTTAGGTAAGTGGACAGACTTGAAAAGTCTCGTAATTCCATCATCACGTTTATCGGATTTTCATTTGCATGTGATCTTTCGTATAAGGTCGCGCCCTTAGGCTCCTTGGTCTCACTATGGCATGTTCTATGCTCGAGACTACCATAAGGGGGATACTACCTTGGCTTGCATTGTGTTAATATCGCATGCTAAGGCAAGTCCTATCCCGCCCATGCCGTGTGTGACGTGTTACTGATGCGTGTGCATAAGGGGTACTTGCCATACATCGCTAATTGCAAGTGGTTGAAAACTGGACCAAGCTCTTGCCCTTAGGCGTGTACACTCTCTGAACTTAACTCAGACGACCATAGTTGACTTGTCATCACGTGTCTTGTATATATTGTGCATGTATGGTCCTAGCCATTGTACAGTTCTAGACCTAACACAACACTTCATATAGTCCATGGTCATCTTTTATTCACATTCATGCATTTGCATAACCCATAGTGACTTTAGTTGACCGCATGCCTTAGTCTGTGACATAGTTCACCTAGGACTTTGTCCTTCAAGCTTTCAGCCTTAGTCCACACAAAACTTGACCCTAGTCTTGACCCTTGACCATTAGAGTCCACATAGACTCTGATCTTAGGTCTTGACCCATTGACTACTAGGTAGGCACAGACTTGACCTTATACGTTGACTTAGACGTTGACTTTAGACTCACATTAGGACTGACCTTACCTTCACCAACATAGGTCTCGACCTCTAGCGACCCTAAACACTTAGACATGTGCATACATTCTCACGTCGTTGGTGCCTTTCGAAAAAAAAACAAAAAAAAAAAAAAATTCAAAAAAAATTCAAAAAGCGAAAAGGGCACCTTGCATCAAACATTCATACTAGGAAAGATGACCATGAATTAGACATACATTTGCATCTTGCATCCATATATTTAATAATGACCAAGGAAAGGTCACTAAGTGT
This sequence comes from Bassia scoparia, assembly GCA_008642245.1. Lineage (NCBI taxonomy): Eukaryota > Viridiplantae > Streptophyta > Magnoliopsida > Caryophyllales > Amaranthaceae > Bassia > Bassia scoparia. Next base: position 2,192 of record SNQN01004590.1, on the reverse strand, counting down.
TATTTCTTCTTAAACGGGGCGAAGTCGTCTCCAAGCCTTGCTCGACCGAAGAGTTTGAGCCCTCAGCCCAATCCAACCTAACCTTCCTCCAACCTTCATTACCCATCAGCCCTCCAATACACCACAAAACTAACAACGAAATGCCTCCACAACAAGAAAAACTCCAAAAACTTGTCGAGCAATTCAACAGCTTGAAGCTAAGATCAAGGAGCTGACCTCGAGCACTTCCTTGGAAAGTTGTTTGAAAAGGCAATCCAAAAAGCCATCGACCCCACCTTCTACCAAGACCAACCTCCTCTTGACCCCAACCTTGCAACCAAATGCCAAAGATTTCTCAGCCGAAACATACCCAAGTTCAAGCCGACTGATGACCCTCGATTCCATATAAAGGAATTTAAGAACCACCATGGCACATTAAAGGATTGACTCTGCCTTGTTCCAATGGCTTTCCCCATTCCTTGGAACCATATGTCAAAATGTTCTTTTCACTTCCTGAGAAAGAAATAGCTACTTGGGAGACAGAAAACATCCACGCATTCAATGGCAAATACAAGGGAACATTCAGACCCAAAAATCCTTCCGAAGCTTAGATCCATTAACCAGGAGAGAACGAGGGGTTCACCACCTATCTTACTAATGGAGAGGATTGCGCCACCCTAGTCTCCGCTCCTACTTAAGAAGAGATGGTCAAGACCTTCATTTCTAACATCCACCAGAATACAAAGATCATCTCAATATAGCTAGCTCGATGGCTACCACATTCGCAAAGTCTACGACATTGGAGTGGGACATAGAGAATGACCTTCTTCAATTCACATGAGTCAGAGTCTTAGCTGTAGGATCAAGTCGAGAGTCCCTTTCCCTAGACTATGTATCATTCTTTTTTCCATCTCGAGTCTATGTCATTAGTTTAGAGCAAATTCTGCAATTAGCCTCCATTAATAAATCTTTTTGTTAGTAAAAGTTTCTTTCTCATTTCTTTAGCCTCCATATAGTTTCTGCATCTAACTTTAATGGAATCAAATTAATGATCGACCTCACAATCAATGGACATGCCAAGAGAGCCTTCCTTTCACAGCTCACAAAATGACCCCTCCCTTCCATTCCCTTCATCACATCAAATCAAAATCCCTTGCAACCCCTTGAGCCATAAACACTATCATTCAGCCTATCATTCTTCATACCCACATCTGCCTAACCCTTTGACCAACACGGTGTGTAGGAAAAGACATGTGCAAAGAGAAAAAAAAGAGAAGAATAAAATTGGCAAAAAAGCAAAAAAGTAAAAAATCAAAGTTCAAATGCAAATCAATACCAAAAATCCAATGCAATCCAAAGTTCAAAGCCCAAATCAAACAAAAAGCAAAAGTCTAAAAAGCACACTGCGCACCGTGGTCACTTCGTGATCGTCGAGCCTTTTTTCAACCCTCAACCCACAGCCTTACATTACAACCCACAAAGCCCTCTCAATGATGGCATTGTCCAAATCATCCACGAGAACACGACGGTCTGATTCCGTAAGGATACGTAGGAAGCCTCTGTCGAGGTCCGACCCAATACCAATAATTCAATACATTCTGAGGTTTCATTATATAGTTTGATTCTCTTAAAGTCAGAAGCACAATTCCTAAGTGTAGCACCCGACATAGACTCGAGCTTGAACCTACATCATCTAGCCAACCACATCAATCCCCCGGTTACTTACCTTAGGTCACAAATTTTAGCCTTTATTTCTTGAACCTTAGCCTATTCTTCATACACCTTAAAGGCCTCCTCAACTCGTCCTTAGCTATCACTCTGCAGCTTCATCATGCATTCTCCTCAAAGCATCGCATTGCAGCATTTCCTCCATGTTCTCTCCTCATGCAGCATTCAGCTCAATACTGATTTGGCAAATCAAAATCACATCCCTCATCCTTACCATACCACCACAAAAAAGCTAAGCCAAAGCCATGACTCCATAAAATTCACTAGCCTTACCTTACTTCATCAACCATGCCCCAAAACTCGACAAGCTGGGGCTTCACCACTAAACCAACCATTCAAACACCCACACCCACACACCAAATCACGATTCACCACCTCAACATTGGTGTGTGACCAACATTGTGTGTATGTAATTGCGAAGCAAAAGACCCTTTATATTACACCGCATCAGGAACACGCATACCGCGGCCGAGGCACAAATCCAT
>SNQN01004589.1:38454-50680 GCA_008642245.1 Bassia scoparia | reverse complement strand
TGCATCTGTTTCCTGCCTTGCACATCTTGATGCGTGCCACTTGAGCTGCATACTCGTGCGCTCGTTATGTTGATCGTTGGAGCTTGAACTTCATGCATATTCAATGTCCCCTTTCGAGTAACGAAACAATATACGTACACTGCATTGAGCTGTGCATCGCAACAGTCCATACAGTCATTCTGCCCTAACTAACTGGACTGGAGGGTCTAGTCCATTTCTAAACATGTAGTCTAGCTAACTAGTGTGTTCGCCTCATTCATGGCTCGAGAATGATAGTGTATACGCGCCTAATATCAAAGCCCGACTTTAACATTCTTCAGAACGCTTCAAGCTGGTAAAGGATGCTTAATGTTCATCTTGTAAACAATCTTATATGTGCCTCGAAAGTAGGCTTCAACACTTTTTATCCTGCCATGAGCAAAGCTAGGTCGGACTTTCCGTCGTGGCATATATCAACTCCACATTGCACATTGCTTCAGATATACGGGGAGTTGTGCCCCTTCTCTTCTACTTCTAAGACGACTGACCAGTTCGATACCCCAAGTAGAGATACACGTTTCCAACCATGGACTTGCATCTTGCAAAGCAAGCATGTGCCTTTTAGGTTTCCAATTCTCCCCTCCCTATCGAATTAACATGGACGCAACATTCTCAAGTCCCATTAGGCTCTGGGACTTACAACCACATGCACACTTGATATTGACAAGGTCTTATGAATCGGCATCTGAGTTTTTTCACCTCTCATCGACTGCGGTTGTAGGCCGTGCCAACCCCGTGGGGTGGCTTGGGCCTACTCTTGTGTTTGGCTTGACCACAAACCCGCACTTTGTGAGTGCGTTGGGGATGTTGTCGAGTAAGGGATCGCCCACCGTGCCATATCTATCTGAAATTGGTGCCAAATCTCTCTCCGATCTGTCACCAGCTCGTGGGATCGGAGAATGGTACGGATTGACTCTTTACCCAATCCGCCGCAGTGTGACCCCTCTGAGGCTCGTCTCATTGTAATTCATTACACCCACGATTATTTGGATGCACACAACTTACATATTTTCTTATTATTAGCGCACTAAGCCTAAAAGTTTACGTCAACAGTGGTGGTTCTATTAGCCACAACAAACTACCTAGCCTAGGATTGTTGATCACTTGATATATAGTCAAATAAAAGGTTGCCTAAAAAGCGGTTGTCCATAAGAATCTGACTGCGTGATTCACATAATTCTGTCGTGTTGTATCTCTAACAAATACAAGAGTGCGAGAGGTGTGTACAATATAAAGCGGAAACCCGAAAGGGTTAACTATATAATACGCAGTGAGTGAGTAATTATGTACATATGCGCCATTCTAACCTTGAGATCTACAAACAAGCTTTTTTAATGAAACATTGAAGTACGGCCAAGGTCGCTATGCAAGAATGACGAGGAAAATGCTAGCATGACAAGCAGCATCAATAAAGATGAAAACTATTAAAACAGTAAAAAGTGATGAAACCTCGAGTGAGTTTCTACATCTTGTTAATCGAATTAACTCGTACTAATTGTTATCAATTAGAAGAAGCAAAGAGAGTTTTGGTTGTACCTCAGAGGATCTACACATACTAGATTTCGCTCGTTGATTTTGATGTTTAAAAGACGTGATTAGAACTGTATGTTTTGTTTATTTGGAGAGAGTATGAGTGAGAGAGCAAGAGGTATGCAAAGCCTAGCAACGTAGCCGTGTCCCCGGAAATGAGGCGTGAAGAGGTGTTTTTGATAGGCGCGAGGCACAAAAGTGGGTATATACGTCTAGAGCGTATATTACGGCTCATGGTGACACAACGCTCTGTATGGTGAGCGTATATACGCTCATGGGAGCGTATATTACGCTCCTTGAGCTATATAGTTCAGTATTTTTGCGTTATCTGTAAATTTTCTTATTCTGCAAGATTACGGAGAATCTAGATCCCCTCTGCGAGAGAAATACCGAATCTCTCTTTCGACATTTCGCTGTATCTTTTTATGGCTTTTTTCGTATTTTCGCGTATTCCTACCGTATTTTATATTGTTAATATTGCAAATCAATAGAAATCAGTAGAATCAGGAAAATAATCTAAAAAAACTGGTGAATCGAAAACGAATGCAATGAAATGAAAATTCAAATCACCAATACACTAGTTGAAAAATCCTAAAACAAATAGGAGAAAATTCTAAGAAAATATACACACACACCTCTGTATTTGACCTTCGGGCACATGATTATGAGGCTTAACTCACAATATTTCGAAGCCCTTTTCCGAGTTCAAATGCGTTTTAGACAACAATCGATCACGAAACGGTGTGAGTGTGTGGTTTCGTGCGCGTTACTCATTTGGGGGAGACCAACATATACACATTACAGAGCCCCCACTTTTGTTGAGTCTGAAGACGAAAGTCTCGTAGACGAAATTCAAAGTATTCAATTTGGATGGAGAGCAAACTCAAGATCGTTCTGCGACCCTAAGTACCCTTTTCGCCTGGTACATGCAAACAAAGTGTTAGATTTTACCTGTCAGCGGTTTATGCCCTCGGAAGCGCCTGGACCTATGGGCGGTTTCTCCCTACGGTTGCCTTGGCTTTCAGGAGAACGTGATTTAAACTTCTGTGTGAATACTAAATAACACTTCAGAAATCTTCCCTCGGCTGCCTTAGCTTAAACAGAAGATAAATGATTGTATCCTTTGGAGCGCCTCGTCCTCAGGTAGCTCCCCTACGGCTGACCTTGGCTTTTCAGGAAAAGTAATGAATGCATCTACGGCTGACCTTGACATATACACTACATAATTAGCTCCTTGGAAGCGGCCTCGTTCAGATTCCCCTTACGGCTGACCTCTGGCTTTTCGGGATCTATTGCCTTCCCTACGGCTGACCTTGGCTTTTCAGGAAAAGTAATGTAAGTTCCGTGGAAGCGCCTCGTTCCTTTCGGAAATTTTCCCCTACGGTGTGCGCGTGTGTGCGTGCGGAGAGTATGATTAGATGCCTCCTACGGTTGACCTTGACTTTCGGAAGAAGTTAATGTAATTGCGCGTTGGAAGCGCGTTCGTTCCTCGACAGATTCCCCTACGCTGACCTTGGCTTGTCGGAGATGTGCTGGGAGCCAAAATCGCGTGATATACGATGAATGCCGATATAGGCGATGAGGAAGAGTGCGCGAGTGTGTGGATGCGGGAATTTCTAAGTGCGGCGAGAGAAATTAACCAAAACCCAGTGTGCACATGTGGAAGTCTTGGTGTGGGAGAAAATCCAAACCCAAAGTGTGTAAAGGAGTTGTCGATATAGCACATCGCGTAGCGATGAATGCCGTATAGCATGTCTTAACTTGTCATGTAGATGGCCCTAGCCTCGTGTAGAGGAGGGTTGCATGCTGTAAGTGTGTGTTGTGCAGATGCATATGCTGATGAGTGTAACTCAATGCTGATTGGTGCTATGAATCACACATACTATGCAAGTCACACATATCTCAATGCATGAAATGACCAAGGAATTTGACAATGGCTGGAAGACTGTTTTGATTGTGGGATGGAGCCGTCTACAGCCCCCATTCGAGACACACACAGTGAGCCCGCACCCATGGGGTTTAGGTGTGTGTGAATGGCTTTATTTGTGGTTGATGGCTTGGGTTCAGTGGTGATGCCCCCAGCTTGATGAGTGTGCAATGTTGATGGGTATAAGTAAGGCTTAGGAAATTTTGCGATCCAGGGTCTTGGCTAGCTTTTAGGGTGGTAGTCTAATGTGATCAAGGTGAAGTAGGATGAGGATGAAGTACTGGAATGTGATTTTTGATTGCCCAAATCGGTGACTTGAGCTGAATCCGCATTGAGGAGAGAAATGAGAAAAAATCTACCAATGCGATGCTCTGAGGAGGAGAAAGCATAGATTGCCGTGAAAGCGTCAAGAAAGAAAGGCTAGAATTAATGGGGAATTGATGTGGTTGGCTACATGATGTTGGTTCAAGCTCAGTCATATGTCGGGGCTACACTAGGAATCTGGCTCCTGACTTTAAGGGAATCAACAACTATCCGAGAGATGGACCTAGAGTGAATTACGAGACCATCGTATCCTTTCGAATCAAAACCATCGTAGTTTGCTTGGGATGATAGATTTGGAATGTCTGAGATGGAAGGCTTCTGTAAATGTGTGTGTGGTGTGTGAGGGTTGAAAGAGAGCCGAAACGATCATGAAAGTGAACCAACGGTGACGCATTGTATCTACTCTGCTTTTTATATTTCTTGCTTTGAGCATTATGTGAGTGGTGTGTGACATAAAATGAATTTATGTGATGACATGGCATAGTGACACTTTCTGTTTATTGCCCATTTAAATTCTTTCTCTATTTTTTTCTAGAAACTTGTCTTTTCCTAACGCACCGTTAATAACAAAGGAATGGCAGTGTGGTGATGCAAGATGTGAGGATAAAAGCAGATAGGTGATGATATGTATCTATGGCTCAAGAGTTGCAAGGGATTTTGAAATTGATGACCGATGACCAGGAAATGGATCGGGAGGAAAATAGGGGTTATTTTGCATAAGCTCATGAAAGCATAGGACCCTCTGAGGCAAAATGTCATTAACGTTGTAGAGCGAAGCATCATACACTCCATAGTTTGCAAATGACACCTGTAAGACTAGATTAGACCCCAATTTCTACACATACACACATGTTATATACGACAGCATTAAGCTCGTACTATGGCACTTAGGGATCTCTTGCATCACCTGAATATTCATGAGATGGTCTACTCTTATCCATTACAAGATGGTCAATGTATGCCATCGGATTCCAAGAGAGAAAGACACATGCATTTAGCACAGTCGCAAGAGGGCAATAACGAGGATCTCTGCCGACACTCGATCCCTATTAACTAAATGAGGCCCATAAGCATGAACCCCTCATGACAAATCGGAAGAAGACACATCTTCCTCTATGGTCACACTCACTCTTTATCGCTGTAATTCGCTAGAGGACGCCTCGTATAACATTAGACCATGTATCTATATGCTATAGGCATAGACACATTAATATTGAGTTCCATCTTAACGCCTATCTCTTCTTCGGAGCTTATAGAGCATGAGACAAGATAACATACACACACATACCCAGCTGCCCTACTGAACACACAGATGGACTCAACGAATCCTTCCAAGTCTCTGTAATATACCTCCCCGAGCCGTAATTATGACAATAGAAGAATACCAATTCACAGTTATCTACACCGCCTCACACACACACCAGTTCCCGAAGGATTGTCAACCTCGAAAGGATGGGTCATAACTGAAGAGTGTGTGCGTGTGCTTATCTATTGAATGCTGCTGGTGGATTACCTATCACCAAGTAGCAATTTTCTGTCTCAGAAGTGAGAGAGCGACTTCTCTGACCATTGTAAAGGGGGAGAAGACATTGGAAAACAAAGGCCTATCCCTTTAAGTGCCATAGGGGGGTTCCACACACCTTTATGTGAAATCGAGGGTACAGTCGCTTAACTTGAGTATGTCTTCGCCTGAGAAATCCTTTGGTAGTTTGTTGAAATTTAGGTTCAAGGAGGTTGTCTTGTAAAAGGTGGAGGTCGCATGGTTCCCTGCGGATCGCCTTTTCAAACAGCTTGTCCAAGAACGAGTCAACTCCTTATCTTAGCATTTCAACTTTGAACTTGCTCGCAGCTTTGATTGTCGGAGGCCATTTCCTTAGGCTAATGGGTGAGGTAGTGAAGGTCTGGAAGAGGTTAGGTTGGGACTTAGCTCCAACTCTTCAGGTCGAAGACAAAAGGGCTATGGAGACGACCTTCACCCTGTCATTCAAAAAGAAATAAACCCTTAGTAACTCCCATTGGTCATTATGAACATATGAATGCAGGTGCAAATGCATGTCCTAATTCCATGGTTCGATCTTCCTAGAATTGAATGGCATGAATGCAGCCCTTTCGTTTTGTAATTTTTTTGCGTTTTTTTGTGTGTTGAAAGGGCACCACATGCAAGGACTGTATGATATGCACATTGTCCTAAGTGGTTAGGTCATGCTTAGATGTCTAAGGGTCTAGTCTAGTGTTGGGCCATAAGGTGCGAATCCTATGTAAAGTACGTCTGAGCTGCAAAGTTTTAGGTAGGGTCAAAAGTCGTTAGGTCAAAGTCTGTGCCTACCCTGGTGGTCAAGGTCAAAGGCCATAAAGTCGAAAGTTTGAAGGACAAAGTCACTATGAACTTTGTCACAGACTAAGGTATAGGTCAACTAAAGTCACATGGGCTATGAAATGCATGAAGTGAACTAAAAGATGACCTGGACTACCATGAATGTGATTATGAACATGTGTTAAGGTCAAGAATACAATGCTAGGCTCCCATACAATGCACATATATGCCATCACAACATGATGACAAGGTCACACTACTCTTCTAGTCAAAGATAAAGATGCCACGCCTAAGGTAGACGGGTCCCAATTTCACCACTTTTCCGGTAGTGATGTAATGGCCGAGTTACTCCCTGATGGCACGCAGTCCCGTAACACGTGCGCACACGGCGCATGGGTGGGATAGGAGCTTGCTTTGCCATTCGATCCGACGATTAACCACATGCAACCAAGGGTAGTTCCCCCCTTAAAGGATCTGGTCTCGGAGCACTGACATCCCAATGGAGGACCGAGAGAGCGTAGACAACACATAATACAACGAAGTCTCTCTCCAAAAGAGCCAATTAATCGTATGATAATTACGAACAGTTGCAAGTCTAAAATGACCATTACACCTCGGATGATTATCCCCAGTGAAGTTGCCAACACTGTACGGTCCGTGGCTAAACCCCGCGGGGGCTACGACAGGGGGCTTGGCTCATCGATGTGTGTTTGTGTTGTGTGCTTGACACAGAAACGCGCACACAGTGCCGTTGCCTGCGGTGTGGTACGGGGTTTGTCGAGTAGTAAGAGGGGACAAGCCACCGTGCCTATAAAGGTTAATCCCACACACACACAGTTGTTGCTAAACCAATGGCCCCGACGGTCCGATCTATAACCAGTCGTGGGTTCAGGGGGACATGACGGATACACACATATACACACAAAATCCGCGCTCTGACACACACACATCTTTGTGCTCTTGTATCCCATAAACAGATTATGGGATGCACACAACTTATGATATTTCAAACATCTTATTAGCGCACTACCCCTAAAATACACAACAGGTGGGTTTTGCGTGATTATGCAACAAACAAACTACCTAGCCTCGAAATTGTGATCACTTGATATTTATCCAAATGTAAAAAGGTGCTTCAAAAGATAGAAGCAATTTTAGATTCCCAATTGATAGTGTGCTAAGTGAGTGGTGAATATGAGGCACGAGATGAAATATGATCAAGTACCTGGACATAGTAAAAAAAGAGGTGCAAAGTTTGGAGAAGTTTGTGTTGATGCAAGGTCCGAGAACAATCAGGCAGATGCACTGTCAAAGTTAGCAAGTTCAGCTAATAGGGATACTCCGAGGTCTGTGTTGTGGGAAGTCAAAGACAGGAGGAGTATCGATGATTTGGAAGACACAAACTTCATAGATCGGAGTACTACCTAGATTGACGAGACTGTAAAGTATAAGATCKAGGGTGCTTTGCCTGACAACCCTGAAAGAGCTAAGTACATAAAACAACGGGACTCATTGTTCGTATACTGGAACAGTGAAATCTATAAGAAGTCCTACTCTCATCCATTGGTGAAGTGTGTTACTCTCGAAAGAGGAAGAAATATTTTGGAAGATATCCATGAAAGACTTTGTGGTTTGCATATAGGGGCAAGAGCTGTAGCTTTCAAAGCCCTAAGGATGGGATACGTTTGGCCGAGTCATAGGAAAGATGCCCTTAGTCTAGTCTAGAATTGCYGGAAAATGCCAAATACATAGAAATCTACATCAAAGACCGRYCACAGATTTATCAACCATTCTCTCGCCCATTCTATTTGCCAAGTGGGGCATGGACATACTTGGTCCCTTCCCTCAAGCATCAGGGAAGAGAAAGTATGTGCTAGTAGCTGTCCGCTACTTCACAAAATGGGTAAAAGCCGAGGTCATTAAAAAACATTAAAGTGGACAGTGTTCAAAATTTCATTTTTAAAAACATCATCATTGGATTTGGAGTTCTATAATCGATAGTGTTTGATAGCGGCCCACAGTTTGATGCCAATGAATTGACAAATTGGTTAGCTCAACAAGGCATAACTAGACATTTTGCGTCTGTGTCTCATCCTTAAGCCAATGGACAAGTCGAAGCGTTAAATAAAATCATCTGCAATGACATCAAGAAGAAGTTGGACAATGCCAAGGGTCTTCGGGTAGAAGAATTACACAATGTGCTTTGGTCAATACGAACCACGGCGAAGAATTACACAATGTGTTTTGAGAATATATGGTAACAAATAAGGATTATTATGAGATAAACTTCAGTTGGGATTATTTTGAGCTGAAGGCCAAAAGTTAAAATTATTTATTTCCATTTTTCCTTTTTATGTCTATGGATTTATTGTAATTTGAAGTTGTAAGTGGTTTTAAATTAATTTTGTTCATTTTTTTTATTCGAAAATAGAATATTGTAGTAGTATATTTAATGCAGATTGTAGTCATGCTATTAGCCAAAGTTGATGATGACTATTGCTGGTAGGCGATGATGTGTCATCCTTAGACAGTTAGAAGCTCCTTGATTACACATATACTCAAAACATAACATAGAAGCAAGGTGGGCATGCAAAAGAGCTAGAGAGAGAAACACAAGGTACACAACAAGCAAACTCAAAATTTGCTAAACACTTAAGTTAGGGGTTTTGGGATAGTATTAGGTGTGTGATCCTATACTTGTGGACACTAGTTGTAAGGGGTTTGGGTGAGCAAATTGAGAGCAGTTAGTAGGTTGGATACTAGTTGATTACTAGCACAAGTTGTAATCTTTAGTGGTAAGATTAAGGAACTTGTGAGATAATATTGCAATGGTATGCCTTGATACTTGAGTTGTGTGTGCGTGTTGATCATCTTCATTAATCACAGAGTGCGGTATGGGTTTTTCTCCCGGTACTCGGGTTTCCCACGGTGAATCTTGTCTATTTTACTCATTAATGCTTTGTTTGCTTATTTGTTAGTTTTTACATCTTTCGATCGATAGATTGTTAGTTGGTTAGGGTGTATCACGATTAGTTGAACACGAGCCTCGATCCCTAACATTTGGTATCAGAGCCGGAGCCGTTGGTCGGTTTGTGTTTGGTTAAACTAGTTGCAAGTGATTTTTTTTGGCCGATAGTTGCATGTGATTGAAAACCCTAAATTAACAATGGATGAGGGTAAAACTAGGATCGGGGTAATTGATGGGAAAGATTTCGACTTTTGGAAAAAGAAAATAAAGGATTAATTGTATCAAAAGTATCTTTATCACTAAGAGGGACTAGCACCAAATAAGGAACTTCCACAACAAAGTAGTTAATCAAGCAAATTCACAAAATATATCATAGAACTCACAAGGTTTTCCTTTGAATTAACAAAGAAGGATAATTTTTATGCAAACTGAAAAATGAATTTTATTAACTAATCCGTCCCATATTTATTCTACAAAACAAATCTAAAAACTACTACAATAAGATATTAAAATCATATACATAGAACAACTAAACTAATTATCTAACAAACTAATTATATCCTAACAAGCTAATATTCTACAATATCTTAACTAATTCCTAGCAAACAAAAAATCCTAACCACTTAACAACTTAAATATCTAATTGACTTCTAACAAACAAATATATCTATATCAATCTATGGATATAATATGATATAATCTAATTTACCGACAATAATAATAAAATAAGCTATAAATAATGATCTAATCCATATCTAGATCACATTTTATTTTATCACGTATGAATTAGGTGGATATCTAGAGTTTGGCATAAAAACCTAATTCAACTTGGAATATGAAATACATAAATATAAATATGGAATTGGCATTAACTCCTCCCATAAAAGAATAAAGCCTAGTTGAATATCTTTGTCATTTCACGTAAATTAGATCTATAATACAAATTGTAACCAAAGAAATGTGATACTCTGTACATAATTCCTAAATAAATGTATAAGGAATAAACAAAAATCACTTAATAAAGGAAGCATCGTGTTCATAAAGTGTTGATCCAAGATGAGTGGAATATATATGTAAAAATAGTCATTTACATGTCAATAAAACATATTAATTATAAAAACTTGTATGCAGGCATAAACAACTCCATACACTTTGAATCTAAATTTATAATTGATAACACTTCAAAGTTTTTTTAGTATAATACAATGGCACGATCTACAATTTTTTAGACAAAAATTGAAAATTGGGGTCAATACTAGTATCACTCTTTATACTTTTTTTTTTTGATATTATCGCTTATAAATAAAAAAAAATCCCTACATATTAAATTACAAATTTATATCATAGTCCTAAAATAAATCTAAAGTTAAATATCATACATTGCACGGCTCGTGAACTATTATTCTTTTATACATACAAATATTTTAGACAAATGTTGAATTGCAATTTATTTCACTCCTTTTAAGATTTCAATGGATAATTAGTAAAAACCGTGCATTGCACGGGCCCTAAACTAGTATTCTAAATTTTAGATTTATTGTGTTATATTGGTAATTTTACAAAAAAAATGAAGAAAACTTTTAACCAGGAGGTGACATGTGTTTCTCCTTCTTTTTTGCTTCAAGTAATTGTAATAAGTAAAAATTGGAATTCATGTGTGAATCGTTGTTAGACATGGTTATTTAATGCTAATATTTTTCTATATTTTGCTTTATTTACAACCTGAGTTGTATTTATCAATTCCTTAAATTTATTTGCAAAATTTAATTTGTTAATTAAAATTAAGATATTAATAGATGAAAATCGAACCATTTTTTTCTTGAAACATAATAAATAATTTTAAAATGACTGAATTTAAGAGCTCGTGAAGTGTGATCATAGGAAATAATTCCGTTGGTAATCTGTAGAAAGTGTAAAATATCTGTTCGGTTGCACAATGGTAATTTTTAATTCCCAAGTCCATTATTATGTAATTAATCAAAAATAATAATGTTAAAAAATTAGCTACCCCACTATCCCACCATAAAATCATTCACCTCCATCCATAATCCTAATCCTTTAGCATATGTAACCCCATAATAAGTGAAAGACAAGAGATATGCTCAATTGGAGTAATTAGTCATCAAATGACATCAAGTAATATGTGTTGGTCAGAATAAACCGCAACAAGAGAGCCATTTCGAGCACCAAACCGCAGCCAACCTACGGTAGTTTCTACTAACATATACTACTAAAAAAATATGCACAAGCTTTATAATGTAACTACAACTTATAAGAACACCAACGAATCAAGGATGGTGCTGGTAATAATATTCAACGTAATAATATTCAACGTAATAATATTCAACGAATCAAGGATGGTGCTGGTAATCTATTTGAGGAGGAAGAGGAAATAATGGAGATTCTTGTAAAGCATTTTGATGAGCTTTTTACTAGTATTGGTTAATTGGATATGGAGGCCATTTTGTCCATTATTCAGCCGTGTGTGACTGAAACAATGCAGCAGCATCTCACTAGACCGTTCGAGGCTGAGGARGTTATAACGGCTCTTAACCAAATGCATCCCACAAAGGCCCCTAGCCCGGACAGTATGTGCGCTTTATTTTATCAGAAATTTTGGTCTATAATTGGTTCGAATGTGACTGCAAAGGTGCTTGCTATTTTAAATGGTGCAGATGATATTGGCTTAATAAATCAGACTCACATCGCTCATATTCCTAAAAAGAAGCAATGTGAGTCTCCTATTGATTATAGACCTACTAGTCTGTGTAATGTTTTATATAAGCTTGCCTCCAAGGTTCTTGCAAATCACTTAAAGCTTGTCTTACCTGATATAATTCATGAATCTCAAAGCGGTTTTGTGCCGGGAAGGTTAATTACTGATAATCTTCTAATTGCTTTTGAGTGTTTCCATTACATGAGAAAGAAGAAGAAGGGGAAGGGTKGATTTTGTGGTCTTAAACTTGACATGAGCAAGGCATATGATAGAGTTGAATTGGTGTTTTTGGAGAATATTATGCTTCGGCTTGTTTCCCACAGGCTTTTGTGACTGTTATCATGAGATGTGTCAGTTCCACTACTTTGTCGATTCTTGTAAATGGTCAACCTACCCGTCCTTTCAAGC
>SNQN01004589.1:0-11297 GCA_008642245.1 Bassia scoparia | reverse complement strand
AAAATTACGTCATTTCCAATAATAAACAAAAAATACATATAATTGAACAATAAAATCAACCGAGTATCCATTAGGTTATGGCAGTCGGTAGATCAGTAATGATGTGGAAAGATGATTTGGAATTTGAGATAAGAAAATTTTGGGGTAGAGAATTGTTGGGTGTTTGAACTATCATCAGAAAGATTAAATGGAGTAATGGGGATGGGTTATTTTGCAACCACTGCATGTATGCTTGTATCTTGAAATGAGTTGAAAGTTGGATAATTTTGGGAATTTGGAGGTTGAAAGGAAAATTATTCATTATTAGTTTCAAATTGTAACTAACAAAAATTAATTTCAAAGGTTAAATTTAATGAAATATGATTTCTGAAACTCCAAAATATTTAGAGAGAAATTTAGAGTTTTTTGAGAATTTAAGGAAATATTTGACCAATTTTTGGAATTTTAAAAATATAACTAATTAAGGTTTGAGAGAAGGAATGTAGATGTGATGAAAATATATCAATATGGTATATTTATAGATCTTGAAAAGTTATGATTTTGATTTTTTTTTTATAATTTAATTAAAAATCAAATATGCTAAAAATCATATTTAATCAAAGGATTAAAGTAGCCAGAATATACCGTGACAAAAACTCACTGGGCCGCGTGAAACTGTAGACTGTCAGCGCCGCTTCCTTTTTTTTTGCCAGCACAACGCAACAAAACGACGTCGTTTTGACTCGTAAGAGTGCAAAACGCGTCATTTTGCTCTATTTTCAGGAAAAAGGATCATGAAGCCAACTTGCGTGGGCCACTAAGGTGATTCCTTCACCCCAATTCTTCGTTCATGAAGAGTTTCATGATTCTTCACATGATGACAATTTTTGTCATCCCAAATTACTTGAGTAGCTCTTGAAATAAAAATCTTTCATGGATGACAAATTTAGTCATTGTTGCCCAGCGCTCTAACTGAATGCTACAAGTTAGAATTATTATGAGAATATTTGAATAGAAATTATAGAGCCGAAGTTAAAGGTTCTACTTACAAAACCTAACTTCAAAGATGCACGTGGCACAAATTAAAGTGGGTCCCACTTAGTAAGCCTGTGGCCATGGGCACAATCCACGTAAACCTGATATCAGAAGGGTAATTCGTAAAATACAATTATGCAAGAAGTACTCTGACAATTGAGAATGTTATGAAAATCAATGTATTTTGTCCCACATTGAGGAAATGATACTTTCAAACAGTTCCACATTGGGAAAATGAGTAAAGTTCAGCTAAAAACTATAACACTAAAGGGGATGGTAAACTAAATAATATCTAATCTCAACTCGGCCACCAAGTATTGTCTAGCTTTGACTTACTTGACCTTGAGTTTTGAGAGTCTCCTTGCTAATTAAGCATTAGAAAGGCTTTCCCGGCAACGGGCCAGTCCCTTTGTTTGTTTTGTAGGTCCGCAGGACAGAGATTAGTGCCCATTTCGAGGGGTAGACGCAATACGCACGTCACGTGCGGCACTGCGGACCTAGGATTTTTCGATTGGCGGGTCACTATTAATATAAAACACATGTAATATTTTTTTTAACCAAATATTACAAATATATCAAGATAGTGAAAGACTACAAATAAGAACCAAAAATTTTAATAATACAACAAATATCTACTAAGACCTTGTTCTCGTCATGAAATTTGCTGAACTGAACTTTTCTACTGAACTTATTAGTATTGAACTAAATTTATTGTACTGAATTACTTATTTTATAAACTGAACTTAACAATATTTTTAAGGATTGAACTGAACATATTTTTACTAAACTTATTGAAATAAGTTGACGAGAGACGCGCTAAATAGTACTAAAGTCTTTATTACGGAGTACAATGTTTTGATGATTGCCCAAAAGCAGTTGACTAGTAGTTAGTAATTATAGTAATCATCCACAATTCACCGATATAGTATATTATATTATAGATTATTGCCCGAGCAATGCTCGATTTTAATACTTCCATATTTATTATTATATACTATATAATCTCTTATCCTCAAAAATATTTTTATTTTCAAAATTCAATTATACTTAATTAATGTATATAAATATTTTACAATTACATATTAATCAATAATGATGTTAGATTTATCATTTTCAAAGTACTATTTAATCTTATTATAGCTTAATAATTGTTTGTTATATTTTTTATGCAATTCATTTAATATTCATTTAATAAAGAAATATGGGAGGAAAAATTAGGAGGGAAAAGAAGGGGGGGATTGCTTTAGTTATAGAATATAGATTAATATCACAAATTTATTTACACAAAGGAAAATTGAAAAATAAACATATTAATTGTGAATATTCAACTATTTACGATTGGGTATTTTCCATTAAATATAGGATACAAGTAAACAAACAAAATATATCATCATTCAATAAAGAATATAAATATAATTCATGAATCAAAATATCAAAGAAAGTACCTTTAATAAACTTGACATAAAATATTGAAAGTTGGAATTTGGGAGAAAGGGAGAAATTAACAAAATGTAAATATCAAAGAAAAGTAGTTGGAATTTGAAAGAAGAGGAGAGAAAAAAAATTACAAAATGTAAACAAGAAGAATTGAACACCAACTTAATGATCTTACTTAAGACAACAAACCCACAGACCACTGACCAAGCCTATTAATGTGAATTTATGCGTCACTTTTATTTAACCTAATATTATCGATTTTTCAAAAAAAAATGAATTTTTTTGGGCGATAGTGGAGCCTTGACTCGCAGGACATGGGCTAGGTCCGCCACTGTACGTGCCAGCTGTCGTTCCCAATCACAAATTTTCCATTTACTCATTCCTTGTTTCTTTATAGTTCGATGAGTAGGAAACGTAGCAATTATTAGAATTAATTTTCCTAATGTAATTAATTCCCCGTCAAAAATAATTGTAAAAATTGTAATTAAATTGACGATGAATGGCCAAATGAAGTAGCCATCACGGACTACACATCAAATTAAGCCAAACTAATATGAATTTTAAATAGAGTGGAATAGAAAAGTTAAGAAAGACCTTTCGGTAGATTTTCTCTTTCGGTGATATTATTATATTGACAGGTCACTAGTATAAGTAAGTATGTACTATGTACTCTATGGATATTTTTTTTTTATTTTTGAAAGGTGATAATTTTGTTTTGTACTTTTCCGTTTTAAAATTCTTGCATTACATTTAAAATCAGTGTGTTTTATTCTGTCAAAAAACTAATATAGAACATAAATTGTAGTGTAAAATTGATTATATGCACTCGTTCCGGGAAATAAATTTCTCTTTATTTTCTCTTCTATCACAAGAGTTCACTTATATTTCTCGTTATAAAAGAAATCTATAAGTCCTATATTTTTAAAGTAGTGCGAATTTATAAATGAGATTTTTTTTTTTTCTTTGCATATTTAATTCACTGGTTGTTATCGTGGCAATGCCCGGTATTATGTCTCTAATGCCCCTTTTTTGTTAAATAGTTGAATAAAAATATTACATGTAGAACAACAAAGACTAATGAAATTTTTGTACTCCGTTTATTAAAAACAATAAACAGAATACTTTTAACAAATAACATGAGAAAATCATGCAAAGAAATTTCCGAATTGAAATAGTTATGAAATATTGATTTATATTTTTTAAAATATCTTTTGTTATTTATAAAAAAATATCATAAATATACTATATATTCATATTAGTATTTACCTTTGGTGAAAGAGCGGGAATGAAGATCTATTTTAAAATTATTGCAAATCGATAGAACCTCTCGTTAAAAACTAAAAGAAGCTGCGATGATGTGAAAGAGGAACGATTGTACTAGCCGATATCTCTTATACGATCTAGATTTGGTCAAAGTTGATTTTAAGTTGATCCCATTTGTTGTGTATTTGATTGTACTGATGCTTTCTATTGTAGTATGTATGACTTTCATTTAACGAATTAATCTCCCTTGTTTAATAAAAAAGAGCGGAAATTTTTTAAGCAATTGCACCATATAGGCTTTTGATATTTATTTTAGTATAAAGTAATACTCCCTAGTAAGATAGATATGAATAAAGTTTTCAATCACGTTTCCCCACCATTATCCAACTCCTTGAATGTGTATTTGTAAGATGAAACACTCATTGCGCAGGCACATATATATATAATTATCAACTTGCATGGCTAATTTCTCATTGAATTCATGTTGTGTGTTTCATGAATCATATCAATTGGAGGTTTGAATTTTTAGTAAAATTCCACTCATACAAGCATTACACATGCAAGGTGACTTATTGTATCTTTTGCAATTGCAAGTTATACTAGCTTAGATATTTAGAAAACTGAATCTTAGTTGGTTTAGTTGGTCGGATTCATACAGTATTCTGTCACATATAAAATTACGGTGCTAGACGTTAAACTCAATAATGATTAGGAGAACGACATAATGACCCTTTTCATTTAATTATATATAGCAAGCAAAAAAAAACAAACAAAAAACAAAAAACCTAACAATGACCTTGCTTAGTTGTTCTAGATCGATTACAATACTAATGCAAATTGTTAGGTTAACAAGTATTCATGTTTGTGCTTTTTGGAAGCAAATATGCTGATAGAGTATATATCATTTTCCCAGCGCTCATTCATCAATTTCATATAGTCTAATGATTGAGGTCCATGAATATTTTTATTGCCAGCACACGCAACAAAACGACGTCGTTTTGACTCGTAAGAGTGCAAAACGCGTCATTTTGCTCTATTTTCAGCGAAAAAAAAGGATCATGAAGCCAACTTGCGYGGGGCCCACTAAGGTGATTCCTTCACCCCAATTCTTCGTTTCATGAAGAGTTTCATGATTCTTCACATGATGACAATTTTTGTCATCCCAAATTACATTGATGTAGCTCTTTGACATAAAAAATCTTTCATGGGATGACAAATTTAGTCATTGTTGCCCATGCTCTAACGATGAAGCTACAAGTTAGAATTATTATGAGAATATTTTGAATAGAAATTATTACGAGCCGAAGTCTAAAAGTAAGTGTTCCTACTCCTACCCTATTGCAAGATGCCACGTGGCACAAATTAAAGTGGGTCCCACTTAGTAAGCCTGTGGGCCATGGGCCCCACATATCCACGTAAACCTGATATCAAGAAGGGTAGATTCGTAAAATACAATTATGCAAGAAGTACTCTGACAATTGAGAATGTTATGACAATCAATGTACTTTTGTCCCACATTGAGGAAAATGATACTTTCAAACAGTTCCACATTGSRAAAATGAGTAAAGTACAGCTACCAAAGACCCTATAAAAGGGGAGTTGGTAAACCTAATTCAAGTATCTAATTCTCAACTCGGCCACCAAGTACTTGTCTAGCTTTGACTTAC
Organism: Bassia scoparia; assembly: GCA_008642245.1. NCBI lineage: Eukaryota > Viridiplantae > Streptophyta > Magnoliopsida > Caryophyllales > Amaranthaceae > Bassia > Bassia scoparia. Next base: position 5,916 of record SNQN01004589.1, on the reverse strand, counting down.
TTGACCTTGAGTTTTGGAGAGTCTCCTTGCTAACTTAAGCATTAGAAAGGCTTTCCCGGGTCAACCCCCGGGCCAGTCACCTTTGTTTGTTTTGTAGGTCCGCAGGACAGAGATTAGTGCCCATTTCGAGGGCGTAGACGCAATCACGCACGTCACGTGCGGCACTGGCGGACCTAGGATTTTTCGATTGGCGGGTCACTATTAATATAAAAACATGTAATATTTTTTTTAACCAAATATTACAAAATATATCAAGATAGTGAAAGACTACAAAATAGAACCAAAATTTTTAATAATACAACAAAATACTACTAAGACCTTGTTCTCGTCAACTGAAATTTGCAGAACTGAACTTATTTCTACTGAACTTATTAGTATTGAACTAAATTTATTAGTACTGAACTTAACTTATTTTTACTGAAACTCTTAACAATTGTTAAGGATTGAACTGAACATATTTTTACTAAACTTATTGAAATAGGTGACGAGACGACGCGCTAAATAGTACTAAGTCTTCATTACGGAGTACAATAGTCTTGATGAGTTCTCCAAAAGCAGTTGACTAGTAGTTAGTAATTTGATAAAATCATCCACCAATTCACTCATAGTATATTATATTACTAGATTATTGCCCGAGCAATGCTCGATTTAATACTTCATATTTATTATATTAACTCCTATATAATTCTTATACTCACAAAATATTTTTATTTTCAAAATTCAATTATACTTAATTAATGCTAGTATACTAAATATTTTACAATTACATATTAATCATAATGATGTTAGATTTATCATTTTCATAAGTACTTTATATCTTATATGCGTTAATAATTGTTTGTAATATTTTTATGCAATTCATTTTACTATTCATTTAATAAGAAATAATGGAGGAAAAATTAGGAGGGAAAAGATGGGTGGGATTGCTTTAGTATAGTATAGATATAGATTAATATAATACACTATACAAAACAATTTATTACAACAAGGAACAATTGAAAATAAACAATATAAATTGTGAATATCAACTATTTTACGATGGGTATTTTCCATTAATATAGATAAACAAGTAAACAAACAAAAATATATCATCATTCATAAAAGATATAAATAATCAATTCATGAAATCAAAATATCAAAAAAAGTACCTTTAATAACAATTGACATAAAATATGAAAGTTGGAATTGGGAGAAAGGAAAACTTAACAAAATGTAAATATCAAAGAAAGTAGTTGGAATTTGAAAGAGAGGAGAGAAAAAAAATTAAAAAATGTAAACAAGAAGAATTGAACACCAAACTTCAATGATCTTACTTAAGACAACAAAGCCCACAGACCACTGACCAAGCCTATTAATGTGAAATTTATGCGCTCACTTTTATTTAACCTAAATAATTCGATTTTTCAAAAAAAAAAAACTGAATTTTTTTGGCCGATAGTGGTCACTTGATCCGCCAGCGCATGGCTAGGTCCGCCACTGTACGTGCCAGCTGTCGTTCCAATCACAAATTTTCCATTTACTCATTCTTGTCTTTATAGTTCAGTGAGTAGGAACAGTAGCAATTATTAGAATTAATTTTCCTAATGTATATTAAATTTCCCCGTCAAAAATAATTGTAAAAATTGTAATTAAATTGACGATGATAGGCCAAATGAGTAGACCATCACGGACTACACATCAAATTAAGCCAAACTATAATGATATTTTAAATAGAGTGGAATAGAAAAAGTTAAGAAAGACCTCTCGTGATAATTTCTCTTTCGTGATATTTTATATTGCACGTCACTAGCATAGTAGTATGTACTATGTACTCTATGGATATTTTTTTTTTATGTTTGAAAGTGGATAATTTTGTGTACTTCTTCCGTTTTAAAATTCTTGTATACATTTAAAATCAGTGTGTTTTATTCTGTCAAAAAACTAATATAAAAGACATAATTGATGTGTTAAAAATTGATTATTATGACTCGTTCTCGGAAATAAATTCCTCTTTATTTTCTCTTCTATCACAAGAGTCACTTAATTTTCCTTCGTTATAAAAAAAATCTATAAGTCCTTATTTAAAGTAGTGCAATTTATTAAAATGAGATTTTTTTTTTTCTTTTGCATATTTAATCATGGTTGTTATCGTGGGCAATGCCCGTATTATGTCGTAATGCCCGCTTTTTGTTAAATAGTGAATAAAAATTTACATGTGAACAACAAAGACTAATGAGATTTTGTTATCCGTTTATAAAACACAATAAACAGAATACTTTTAACAAAATCATGAGAAAATATGCAAAGAAATTCAAATTGAAATATGTTATAATATTTGATTTATATTTTTTAATATCTTTGTTATTTATAAAAAAACATAATATATAAATATGATTCATATTTAGTATTTACCTTGGTGAAAGAGCGGGAATAAGATCTTTTTAAAATTATTGCAAATCGATAGAACCTCCGTAAAAACTAAAAGAAGCTGCGATGATGTGAAAGAGGAACGATTGTACTAGCCGAATATCTCTTATAACGATCTAGATTTGGTCAAAGTGATTTAAGTTGATCCCATTTGTTGTGTATTTGATTGATACTGATGTTCCTATTGTAGATATCGTATGACTTTCATTTAACGAATTAATCTTCCCTTCTATAAAAAAGAGCGGGAATTTTTTAAGCATTGCACCATATAGCGCTTTTGATATTTATTTTAGTATAAAGTAATACTCCTGTAATAGATAGAATAAAGTTTTCAATCACGTTCCCTTTCCCCACCATTATCCAACTCCTTGAATGTGTATTTGTAAGATGAAACACTCATTGCGCAGCACTATATATATAATTATCAACTTGCATGGCTAATTTCTCATTGAATTCATTCGTGTGTTTCATGAATCAGATCAATATATTGGAGTTTGAATTTTTAGTAAATTCCACTCATACAACGCAATTACACATGCAAGGTGACTTATGTATCTTTTGCAACTTGCAAGTATATACTAGCTTAGATATTTAGAAAACTGAATCTTATTGGTTTAGTGGTCGGATTCATACAAGTATTTGTCACATATAAAATTACGGTGCTAGACGTTAAACTCACAATAATGATTAGGAAGAAACGAATAATGACCCTTTTATTATAATACATATATAGGCAAGCAAAAAAAAAAAAAAAAAAAAAACAAAAACCTAACAATGACCTTGCTTAGTTGTTCTAGATCGATTACAATATAATGAAATTGTTATGGTTAACAAGTATTCATGTTTTGCCTTTTTTTTGGAAGCAAATATGCTTGATAGAGTATATATCATTTTCCCAGCCCATTCATCAATTTCATATAGTTAATGATTGAGGTCCATGAATATTTTATATAATTATTACTCTGTGTAATGTTTATAGACCTTTCAAATTCTTAAGTTTGCCTGATAAACGTGGTATAAAATGTTAAATTGTAAAAGGTGAATATAGAGCTCAACTAAGTATATCTTGACAGGATCGCTGCGATTATAGTGGTTTTAGAGGTACTTAGCGAAATTTCCTTATAATTATATCTTAACATCTAATATTAAGATAATGAATAATTAATGAGTATATTAATAATAAGGTTTAAAAATTACAACCTTCGATGCGTGATTTCCGACCCTTTTGTCTTTGCAAACGGAGATCACGAGCCTCAAATGTTGCCACCAATCTCTCTCACTGGTTCTATTCTTACTTTTAATTGTTAACTATATATAAAAAGTAAAACCCTAATCCCTGATAATCTGTCATCAAAGCCTACGTACTATTAGGCCTCAACTCTTTTTGATCCAAACTAATACTTTGTTATGTAACCTTCTAGGATTCGGTCATAATATCATAGTTGGTTTATACCAAAATACTATTTCCACCTAAAATGACTACCGTACATTATTGATTTCTATAATTAATCCTAATGTATATTTTAGTAATTGCACAAATGTTTGAGTACACAATTCCTTCACTTTCTTTAGAGACTCGATACAGAGAGTCACTTAAGAAAGAGAAGTTATTTGATCTCATGTACTGTATCAAATTAAATATCATGCATGATATTCTTATACTTTAAGTGATACTTAAGTAGTTAATATCTACGGTGATGACCTAATACGTCTACATACATACGTAACAATATTATAATAATTGATAAATAATGAACAAGTGGATAGTTAAGAATTTTAATTTAAAGTGAATAAATTAACCAAATTATTAAAAGATCTTATATGCTCTTAAAGTGTTTAATGCAACTTCCTACACACTTTGCTACTACTACTCTACAAAAATCATGATGATACCTTGTTTTTACTAAACATCTTTGAACTTTTAAAGTATGAATATGATAACGAACCTTCCATTTTCGAAAAAGTGGATAWAGATATTATTCTATAACATAAGAGATTTAGGATATTTTATGTGGGGAATGGTGGTGCAGAGAAAACAGGTAATATAGGACCCAAAATAGCAAGTGGCTAAGATGTGGGATCTTGCCGAGGAATGATGAATAAATGAATTAACAGCAGTGATTGACAAAAAAAAGTTTCAGTTTCATATCGGCCAGATGAACATAAATTTTTGCACTAAATAATGATACGTTGATACCCTTTTTGTCTATATATACGTCTTATTTATCTAGGCATATATAGTGATAAATAACAAAATCTGTATATTGATAAAAAAAAAAAGGTTATTATATTGACAAAATAATTACCTAATAATTGTATTTTATGCCGCGATGCACCTTAGATTTGCTTGAAACGACAATAGAATTAATGATTTTTACGATACATTATTTTAATGTTTTTTTACTTGGAAGATTAAGACCTTACCTTTCTTTTAAATCTAAAAGAGTATTACTCTGTATCATTTTGTTAGTTAATATTCAGAATTCTTTCTTATTATTAATATTATTCTAATCCATTTCTCTCTTTGAATCTTCAGATTCTTCATTTATTATATAGAAGAATATAGGTTACGGAAGGGGAAGTCTTGTTTGATTCATATTGACAGTACAATATTAAAATGCAATCAATAATTATTTTTAACAATATCTAATCGAGATATTATGGTTCAACAGAAGTGAATGTGCAAAAACAAAATAACAAAGTGGCTAAGATGTTGGATGTAACTTTAATAAGGAATGCATTGTAAAAGAATGCTTGAGAGATAAAATATTCGCGTTGGATAATTGTGCGATAAGGAAGAGTAATTTGTTACCAATTTTCGTTCGGTAATTTGTCAATAATATATTATGAATGATCGTTCAAACGGTGCAGATATACCCAGAGCACCGTTGTGAACTCAGCAAACACTCTAACATCATTGGCTTCTTCGAGTGGTAGGATATTTCAGATTTTGTTGGCCTTTTTTTGTTCTCTACACATTGTGATTGCCCATATTGGTGTAATTTGTTACAGATTTCTATTATCCTGTCATTGTGCCTAACTTTTGAAGATATTTTTTATATGGTGCTTATTGGATTACTAATTAAAAGTTAGTTATGAGAGTTCTTCTTCACTTATTATTGGTATTGTTTGTATGTCCTAGAGATATTTTTTAGATCAACTGCAATAAATGTGCATTTTCAAGCTAATTAGATTTCGCACACTAGTGGGTTGATGACTGATTTTTCGGCCACATCACTCATTATCATTTCCGATCGAATTTAAAGATCTCAAAACGACGTTAAATTGGAGTACGGATATAACATGAAGTGCATAAATAGTTCCGCAACTAGCTAGTAGTACATGATAAGTTGAGTCCCACTTTGTATGATTAGTTGAAGAATCCCATATGTATGATTTGATTCCTAGTTCGTTAATTGAAATCGCCACCTGTTATCTTTTTCCATGATCGTTATAGAGCTATTACAATAGACCAGTCCATATACGAGTTACTAATCTTTTTTATCTTAC
>SNQN01004588.1:30640-50594 GCA_008642245.1 Bassia scoparia | reverse complement strand
AAGAAGATTAAGGAAAGACGAACCCTCGATCATAGATATTATAGCGAGCATTGCTGTAATCAGAGAAGCAAGTGCGCAACCCGGCCCGGTTAGCGAGGTCCCACACCGGGTTGCACTCTTGACCACCGACGCCGGCAATCCATCCGGCGCCGAGCTCGACGGAAACGTCTCCGAAACACTCCTTGCGAATACGACCTCCGATTCTGTCGGAAGCTTCGAGAATGACGATGTCTTCCACGCCATTATCGGCGAGTTGCTTCGCCGCCGAAATACCTGAGAAGAATCGAACAGATAAGATAATCAATTGAGAATTTGAGATTGAATTGATTGGGAAAAAAAAAACAGGGAGAAATTAATCAAGCAATGTGTAATACCGGAGATTCCAGCACCGATAATGATGACCGAGCAATGTTTTGGGGAATCCATGAGAGAGTGATAGAAGAAAGAGGAGAGAGAAAGTGTGGGTTTGGGGGAATGAGGAGAGAGAGCGCGAGGTGGTTAAAACTTAAAACCAGCGGGAGTCGGTTTATATAGTTTGTTTTCTGTTATTTTTGGGGATTTCTTTTAAATTATTTTATATATTAATTAATTGTCTTATTTCTTGGAAAGTACTCCTAACCAATGTGAATGAAAATTACATGATGTTTATAGTGTATGGTGGAATGGTGCGAGCACCACTGCSACTGGGGTCTGGGACACCAKGGAGCGTGTTTCCCATGGTATACAATCAGATTAAATAAAGGTCGTAGTGTCGTATTCTCGTCGATTTAAGTTTGGTTAACTGAACTTAATACTATTGAATTGACGAAAAAAGGGTCTAAGTGCTCTTTTCTAATGTTGAAAGATTGGGGGTACTGCACGTGACACCCACGTCACTTTTAGTAATATGAGATTCTAAGGTCAATGTCGGACAAATGAAAGTGAATGATCTAATGTGAGAGTCAGGGATAGATCAAACGGTTAAAGTTTTCCTCTCAATTTCAGGAAATTTTGATATCGATTCTCATTACTAACTTGTTTAGTAATAATGTAATATGGTTGAAACATAGGTCAACCAAATATTATACTCGTTACTAATAGATTATTAAAATATTAGTATTTAAACCAAGTTGAATTCCACTATCGTAAATATCATCACTTTATATTATAATTGGGTAGCCTCCTACGCTGAGTCAACCATTTTTTCTTTCGAATTTCCCACTTGCTTAATAATACATGTTAATTGTATACCCTTTTGCTCTCTTTATTTTGGGCGTGATATTAATTATATTATGTTGGAGTATAATTTGAGACTAAATTAATGGCGCAATATGTAATTAAAGGTGTAAAAGTTTAACCTTGTTTGACATACGGATTACATAACATTTTTTAATCTATAGAATTAGATAGAATAGTGTAGCACATTAGAAAGAAGCACTTCTTTTTAAAATCTAAGGATGGAATTATAAAAGGGTAATTATAGCAGAAAATGCCTCCTTTTACCTTTACATAAAAATGTTTTCTTTATGTACCGGAGTACATAGTATGTTAACACTCCAAAATTAATAATTTATGAAATATTAAGTTATTTGATCAATTATATTAGTTAGATTTGCTTCTTTGATCACTTTAGTTGAAAAACGGAGGAAGATTGAAGAGACCGCTATGTATGTTAAAAATTAAGTTATTTGATCATATATTAAGGTAAAAAAGTCCATTTGTTGGCAAAGTATTGAAAAAAACGGAGAAAGTACTGAGATTAGTATATAATGTGAATAAAAGGGACCGCCATGTATGTGTGATTAATGGGATGACAGCCCATATTTGCTTATGATATGCAACTTCCAAGCTCGTGTATTTGTTTGGAGGCAGCATGAAGATATGGACACCAAACTAATTTTTTTTGTTTAAAATATGTTTTTGTGTTTAGTGAAGTTATTTGATTTACAAACGGATTATTAGGATTAATTTAATGCATGCTTTTTCAAAAAAAAAAAAAAAGGAGTAATTAATGCATGTACATGATCAAAGTTGTGTAGTACAATCCGTATATGATTATTTAATCACATCTTTGTTTCGATTTTGTTTTTTTACGTTTGTAGAATCTCACGTAAATTAAGGAGGGTCGGGGTGTTTGTTTTGCTGCGAATCCGATGGGCGGAATGGGAATTTTTAATCCCAATGTCCTAAAACTCCCATGTTTGTTTGTGGGGAATGGGATTATTTGAGGGAATGGAAAAGGGATTAATTGGGGTCAATTCCCATGATCTTTTATTACCTAGGGGGTTGGGTAATTAGATGGGCGAATTCATATTTTATTTTCTTTTTCTTTTTTTTTTGCTCAAAGTTAATAAGCTTTATTCTTCATCTCAATTTTATTTGTTTTTTATTTTCCCTTTTCAAATCTTATTTATTCCAAATCAATACCAAACAAGGGATGTGATAATTTTAAACTCAATCTTCCACTTCTAATTCTCAATTCCATTCGCATACCCTATATTACCAAATTCTCATTCTCACTTGCCAAACGCCCAGTAAGAGAAATTAGTATTTGATAAATTCTGTTAGTATTACTGAAGTTGTATTATTCTTGTAATTTGTTTGAGATGTGTGCAAAAAAAATTAGAAGTAAATTAAACCTTTTTATATTTAAAAATGAGTTTATGTGAAAATCAAGAAATGATGGATAAATAAATAAGGGGTAATATAATTATTTTGGGGTAAAGAGTAACATTAATGGTAAAGAGAAATGACTGAAAAAAAAATGTAAAGAAAAAATGGAATAAAAAGGAAAAAAGAAACGTAAAAAACAACTGAAATGAAGGGAGTTGTGTATATAGTATAGGTGTATAGATATATTCAATTCATATTCACGGTTTTTCCATATGGGCCATGTGTTACATTAACTGAAATCAATTGAACTGAACTGAATGAATATTTATGAGAGTGAAAATTGGGTTAAGAACTTGAACTAAAATAAGTTAATGTAAACAGATCATTATGTACGTAAACACTTGTACGTAGGGGCTACAATGCTACATGCAAGAGTTTACGGTGCCCGTCTGCCGACTGCCGAGTGCGTGCAGCTAAGAGAATATCGTATCACATAATCATAAAGTGACCAGTATTACAGCCACAGTATCTTGATATCTTCCCCTCCACGTGTGCACAACTGCATGAACTCTTTTGTTCATTGGGACAATATTTTTTTAAACGATATTGCTAACGAATGTCCGAGCCGTTAGATAAACGATAAATAATTTCTCCACATTTTGTATAAACTTGCACATATAATTTTATTGGACGTTTCAAATTGCAATGCACCGTACCATTTTCTATTTTAAATATGTAGACTTCATCAAATAATTTAATAAAACAACTTTCAATTTTAATAGAAAATTAAACATTCAATCACTTTTATACCCATTTTCACTGAAACATTTCAAATCACATTTATACAAATATTCATTACCACTTGCAACTTCAAATTAAATACTTATTAACTATTGAAACATAACCTCATTCTTATTAAAATTTCCTAAACTCGTAAAACTTGCAATGGTGCAATAAAAAAAAAACGAGGGAGAGTATTTCCTAAAATAAAAATGCATGCTAAATTTCACACTGTCAAATCGTGTATAATGTTTACGTTCGTTTAATATTTTCATTTTTTATTATCACACTCCAAAAGTGTTGTTAGCTTTGTCTTTTCTTAATGGTAAAAATTGGTGATTTACACACTCTGCAAAGCGATTTTTGCACAATTTATATGAGAATGAGGAGTGTCGAACTCAGTTGTCAACTATGACGTTCAATGTTAATAATCTAATTGTGTAGAGATGATATTTTTTGTTATTCAAAGACATTTTTCGATCATTTTTTCAATAGTTCCAATTCGGTAAAATAAATTTAATTCTTAAATTTTTGTTAAAATTTTCAGTAAAAATAAGTTTCATATCGTAAAATTCAGTTGACGGGAACATGACCTAAATCTGAACTACTAATTTTATAGGCATAATTGCCGCAATAGCACCACTTGGGTCGAAGTGCATGAAACAACACCAACTTGATCGAGTTTACATAACATACAACTTAACTACTGAGTGCAAGGAGTAGCATACATGAGATTTGTGACGAAATATCTATTGAATTCGCCAAAATAAATTATTTCTAAGACTTTGTATTCAAATCATTAGATAAAGTAGAAAATGTTTTTATTATGGTCAATTATTTTCATTACAAACCTCATGTAGCTACTCTTGCACCTGGTACCACGTATTGGTGTTGTTATCACAACACCACACAAGTTGGTGATTGTTCATGTACATCTGCGCCAAGTTGGTATTGTTATGACCAATTTTGTCGATTTATAAGAAGTATAGTTAAATAAACACATATTATAAATTAATTACTAATATGATGAAGCATAAATGTATAATAATAATAATAATAATAATAATATATAATAATAATAATAATAATAATAATATAATAATAATAATAATAATAATAATAATAATAATAATATAATAATAATAATAATAATAATATAATAATAATAATAATAATAATAATATAATAATCAATAATAATAAATAATAATAATATAATAATAATAATAATAATAATAATAATAATAATAATAATAATATATAATAATAATAATAATAATATATTGCCCCTCTTTGAGCCTCCTCCAAGGCTCTAAATTTGGCCCCTTGATGCATGAATAGACAAAATTAGCTACTATTAAACTAGGCTATCGTAAAAGTTCATCACTAATGAGCCCCAATAACTATATCATTGCAAATTAACATAACATTGTCTTATAAAAATCATGTGTAATTCCAATATTATAATTTTTCCGTGTTAATATATATCATCAAGGCATCAAAAGATATTCAAAATTGTATACTATCATATACAAAAGCCGCCATTAATATAACTAGAAATTGAGTTACAAATTGCCTCATGTTCTATGACGGATTTGATCATGTCTGCTTTGAGTAGACGTCTAAGTATTAGCATCACCCACAAAGGAGGAAGCTCCAACACCGTAGCGGATTCTTAGTGAAGCAAGGCCTACGACATCATAACTCGGAATTCGTAGTCTGGTTTTTCGGAATCCAGATAAAAYATCCCCTTGAAAAATTACATTAAAACCCCTTTGGAAAGATATATTAAATAGAAGATAAAATTCGAATATATCTAAATTAAGTCCACGGGGCATCTTACGAAGGCTCTATCTTGAGTTCTAGGCGTCCAATATAGACGTGTGAGTGTGACCTATCGTTTTGAAACTTTTTAAGAAGTCTAGTTTTCAACCCAATTAAAATTGTATCAATCTGACGTGCGAAATGTGAGATATTATGGCCAAACGAGTGAGCATGTGTCAATATTGATACTTTGCAATTTGTTTTCAACTCGAATTTAATCTTAAAATCTATTTTGCAATCTTTAAGGATGTAATCTTCATTAATACGGAGTACTCCATCCAAACCATGATAACTCTCTAATAAATCTTTTGTGCTTCAAATGATGTCAGAGCACCAACATTGTAACGCCTCTCTAAATTGTTCTCCAACCCATATTTTATTTTCTCTCTCTTCAAGAGCATTCCAAGCACACTTCTAAACACGCTAACAATGATTTACTCTCCAAAAAAGCTCTCAATTAATTAATTAATTAATTAAATTTTCATATTTTCACAAATAAAAAGGCAAAAAATAATAATGCAAATGACACATGTATTTTATTGTTACAAGAGCATGCTCTCCATTGCTCTGGGTAAAACATTGTTTTAAGTGCTCTCCATAGAGAGTAACGGAGAGCAATCAGAGAGCACCATTGTTGGGTAGAGTGAACTCTCCAATTTCTTCTCTTGAAAAGCTCCTGAAGAGCATGTAGGAGAGCGTTGGTGCTCTCAGGAATGAGGAAATTATATCTTTAAAACCTGCAAACTTTTCAATAAAGCACAAAATAATAAAAGAAACATTTGTTTAGTAGCAATTGATTCAAAGAGCTTTATTCAATGTCAATAAGACATAAAGAGAGTGAAAACATGATAAAACATCAACACATCATGAGTCTTAACTTTTTCTTTAGAATTATGGTCACTAGAACAGTAAACTTGTGTACTTAAACGAGTCAACAACTTCATCTATACCCGCTTATAAAGGTCGGTTCACAATCTAATTGGTAGTTCTTAGTCTTTCAATTTATATTCTAGCTATAAAAATCATAAAATAAAATGCAATGATGCATTGTTTAACCTGTAATTAAGAACAGACCAATCCAATTTAGTCATTACCAATCATATATATGCATGACACAAACTTGTATTGGTTGAATTGAGAGAATTGACACGTTAATTAAATTATATAATTAGGTTACTAATAAGTAATAACATCATGAAAATATGCTTATATTCAATGGTAGCAAATTAGTAATCATAATGCATAGCTTTTTGGCATATTAGCGTCAAGTGAAGAGCTGATTAAGCAATGTGATAAGACAAATGGCATGTGTTTTTATTTTATTGTGATTAAATTTTAGCACACGGTTTGAGAACTAACAATCCAAGAATTGGGATTAATCAAATGATTTGTAGGGTCTACTTTTTTAATGATGATTTATAATTTGGTCTTGGATTATTATTAATTTTTTCCAGAAACAGAAATAATGTTCAATTCTGTAGGTAACTTTGTATTGCAATTGGTTATTTCGATCTATCTAGCATTCTTTGAGACAGATGGCAATCTTTGCTTTACCTTTTCGTGATCGAACTTCGAAGTAGAGGTGATCATGAGCCGTGCGGGCTTGCCTTAAAATATAGGCCCGGTAACGGGCTCAGACTTAAAATTTGTGCCCAAAGCCCGAAAATAAGTGCGGGTCTAGCGGGTTTTTCGGACCGGGTCCAAAATTTCGACGAAATGCCTAAAATTTAATCGCCAAAGTCCGGACAAAAAATGAAAAACAAAGCCCGCAAAAATTCGGACCGGGCCGGCTTTTTTGATCACCTCTACTTCGAAGCTGATAATATGTCGATTGATAAGTGATTTTGTTGTGTATTTACTCTTTTTAATTAATCACATCAATATAGAATCAGGCATTAACATTAAAACGAATGTGTTTAATCCTATTCTTTAAGAACGCTAGTACGCATACTAAAAGAAAATTAATTCAACACATGAAAGTAAATCGTTTTTTTTATTAAAAAAATTAGGAAACTTCTAGTCACGTAGTGTCGCTGTACTTTTGACTTTTTTTTGTTGTTTGTGTAATTAGGCCTATTTTTACATGTGTTAAAATGAGTTGACCCAATGATGACTTAGTCAAAATTTTGAGATCTTCATGCTAATGAGCAAACGCGGAATAGGAGGAGTGAAGCTTAGCTTGTGTTATTTGCAATGCAATGCAATGAGGTGGGATTGCTTGAAATGAAATCAAAGTAAATCATCACATCTTTTATTTACAACATGATAGTGCACGTAAATGATTGTACTATAAAGTCATTCATGCACTATGCTACGACTCATAAATCCACTATGGTCAAATTTTTGAACAAGTTAAGCTTAATTAAGTTTTTTTTTTTTTAACGAGAAAACTTAAATGTTGAATGCTGATCATTATATTAATGAATCGTGATAGCAAGATTTTAAAATGGATCGATATATAGTGAGTCCAACATACATTGAGCTCCCTCTTTTATTCAAATTATAAAAATCGGAGAAATTCACATTAATAAGTAGTCTAAATGATGTTAGTTTTTCTATCAATAATTATTTTGGTTTATGCGACAAAGTTTTACGTTGATTGTTTTCGATATGTCCTGGGTCAAGGAGTATAATTTCCTAGACTATTTAATAATTCTACCATTTTCTAGTTGGTGTTACAGTTTCTTATATCCTCAAATTTAAGTGTTAACTGTGCTAAACCAACTAAAAAGCATAATGCTTTACACTTAACATACTACATTCGTTATTTAAAAAAGATTGTAACACTATCTAACTATACACGATGTCCCTCTATTTCTTTAATTTAATTGTATTTGATGATGAATTTAATACAATAGTTTCTAGCATGACACTCAAATAAGATCCAATATATAAACATGTTTATATTTGTGAAGTAATAAAAATTTATGGTCAAAATTTACAAAGTTCGACTCTAAAATTAAAATAGTTAGAATTTTCGACCGACCCGATACCGAGTTGGAGAGTCCCCCACTTATGGGAGGGTTTGGCCAATATAATGCAAGCAAATGATTAAGTAGTCCGTTTATATTGACGCATATCAATGTAACAAAGTAAACCCAATTAATTTTAACTTTACCCAAAAGTCAAAATATATATAATTCTAGTACTTAGACAATATATAACGTGTTAATTAAGGTGTGGTTAACACATAAAATTTGGAATCACAAGACTTTTATGGTATCATGAAATTTGACCATTAGCAACGGTAAAACCATTTAACCATTGCCAAGTCTTCCCTTGTCCTTGAAGCTAACTAAAAAAACTCTCACGTATGCAAAATTAGGAACATAATCATTGCATTATGACTTTGATTATTAGATAAGAAAATGATGTTATGTATGTGATCCCTTAATTAAACTTGGTCAATTATTGGACCTATTATGCACTTTTTATGATTTCATTAGAAGTTTCTTAGCTATTAGCCTAGGAGATGCACTAAGCTCTTTGAACTAGTTGTTACATAATTTTGTATTGGAATAAAAAAGGAATGACGCGTAGATATTTATGATTTTAAATTATGGCATAACGATCTTGATACGGAATTCTCCTATCAAATGATGATATTCGTGTGTAATTAACTTTAATGGATCTATTACATAAAGAGAGTAGATGATTAAGAGCGCTCATAGTTACAGAGGAATAGTTTTACGATTTCTTATACCCTATTTAACTGATAATTTTAATTCTTGGACTACTTTTGTAWTAATATTAATGTTCGTATAAAGTATTGCTTAAAGGTAGCTTCGGTGATCCAAAACTTTGAATAATGCATGATCACGGAGTCATGTGTGAGGACTAAACCACTTGTTGAGATTAGAAGCTAATTAAGTTATGCTTGAATTGTGAAAGTATATGTTTGAAAGGAACAAAAAAGGATGAGAAAAGTTGTGAATTAGTGTGAAAGACATAGATACCTTTGAAATATAGTTGCATTTTATCATTTTTATGGTTGTAACTTACTAACTTGTAATAAGTTGTAACAAATGTGATTGTGACCAAACAAAGATGTAACATTGTTCTAAGTTAGACGGAAGAAATTGCATATAAAATATGCTTTATTGCTTGTATAAGTGCATTGCTTGTATTAGTGCATTGCAAACTTCTTCCAAAACACTCATGTTTTTAGGGGGGGAGGTGGTGGTGGGGCTTAGAAACACACTACCAAGCAAAACATTTTTTTTTAAAAAAAAAAGAAAGAAAAAAAATGATGAAATTAATTTAAGAAAATTGCATTTGCTTGGCTTTATTTAATTAAGTCTCAAATTTTCTAATTGCATAATGTATCTAAGAAGTAGCTAGTATACATGATTTGAAAATCAAAATTTATTCTATTTTTGATTTTGGCCTAAGATAAACCAATGTGAAGAAAAAAAWAAAGTGTGACTTGTTCTTCAACTACAAACACCTAAAGGTTTCTCCTCTACTTATTTAATTGGGATCATATGACATGCTTAATAAAATTCATTTATAATGCGGATATATTATTAGTGTTATGAAATTTTATGTGAATTGTCAAATTTCGTCACCTACTACTGATGGGTAGCTACATATCTATCAAATTGTCAGATGATGCTACTTAATTATTAGTCTTACTCTGTACCTTTTTTCTTTTTGTACAAAAACAAACGTTAATATGATATTTGAAACGACAAATAAATTATCAATGTTTTACTGTAACATTATAACGTGGTGCGTTAAATTTTTAAGCAGAATATACTTATAATTATTATTATTATTATTTTGCTTGTTTACATCCTAAATCTCCTTTTCAAAAGGCGTGTAAAAATATAATGCTTTGTTGTAATTATTACACTACGGAGCAAGCACTTATAAAAGTAACCGACGAGGATGGATAGGATGAATTGAAGGTAGATTTTCAGAATGAGAAATCATCAAAACAAGAGGTTTGAATAGTGGAGTATATTTACAGAGTAATTTTTCTAAATTTATCAAAAAAAAAAAGTAATTTTTCTAAAGCAAGCATGAATCACGAGGCTGAGTAAGTTGGGCCTTAACTCTAAAGTAAGACTTACGTTTTCAAATTATTCAAATGATCATTAATTTCACATGGACACTTGATGGGTTAATCAACAACCTATCGCAATTGGGCCCAACTAAAATTCGAGATTAATCTTACCGAGAGGTGATCAAATGGGCGAGCTAGCCTTTGTGTATATATAATAGCTCGAAGTTGGGAGTCCTTAAGAGATCTCTTATTTTAAAGGCCAGTGAATCTGTTACATTGCAGCGCTGATGAACCCCTCTGAAATCTGAATTTGTTACATTGCAGCGCTCACACCCCTGCTCGATAGCTCACCAAACTTGAATATGTCCTGTGCAGCGAAAAGAGACTAGATACCCACTCGGTACGATGCAGAGGAAATCCAGGAACCCCCATGTATAGAAAATCTCAAGAACTCAGAATCGAACACGGAAACACCAACAAATGCGAAAAATAAAGGTCCAGCTGAGATGATCACTGCTCAGTTGCTCACTAGTTAACATCCCAGCAACACTATGAAGTTTTCAGAATAAGACTGATTTAATTGGTCATTTGAGAGCAAAGTCAGTTTCACTCTGTCATTCACAAATAATTAGATACAAATACATGTTTCGAACGTCAAAATCAAGTACTGAGTATTAAAGGAAAGCGGCTGTATGATACACGACACTGTCTCACAGACCCAGAGGGGATGATGGCTCAAAATGTTACAACAAAATCAACAAACAAAAACCTATGATAAAAGGTTTAATTTGAAGCTAAGTATTCTGATAGCTTTCCATTAGCGCAAACGAACTTTTTCTTTGTCAAATAAGATACAGTAAAAATGTGTTCACAAAACACCCAAAATAACTATACAACCCAAATTAATGATACAAGATCAACCACACTAACCTAAGAGGCCACGATGCAGCATCTAGCCTGAAAGATGTAACAGCAAAAACCCCAACCGAAGCCCCCAAATTGTATGCAATACTAAGAACATCTTCAGGACTTGAGCCAATGATGCAACAGCATTTGATTCTCTTTTGGCATGACAATAAACAGGATTCCGAACCCTTTAATAAACAGGATTCGGAACCCTTTAAATTGTATGCAATACTAAGAACATCTTCAGGACTTGAGCCAACGATGCACAACAGCATTTGATTCTCTTTTGGCATGACAATAAACAGGATTACGAACCCTTTAATCAAAGCACAGATATATGATTAGCAATATTTTAATCCCTGTTTGATACTAAATCCCAATAAATATGTTTTAAGAACAGGGTGTGAGATTGTGCTATCTCTAGAAATGAGAAAGTCCCTCCGTATAAGCAAGCAATGCGGCATCTCTGCAGAGGGAACTCTAGATTTGATCTAAAAGACAATGTCCCAAAGCCCCTTATCTCTGAACAGTATCATCACCAACTGCAGAGGGAGAATTCTAAGCGAAAACCCCCTTTACCTCTAAAAAAAACCATCACCAGTTGCAGGTATAATTTCCAGGCACTTACCACATCAATTTTAGGAATCATGAACCCAGTGAATGGAGGCAACGCAGACTCGCAGAGTAGTAAGTTATTTACCTCTGGAAGGATCACCAAGCTGGGAAAAAAACAAAAACAAGGCTGATTAGTATTCAACTACATGGAAAAGTTTATCATAATAGACAGGAGTTTGGGATAAATCAAATTATGGATGGCTACATTTATATGGCTCAAAATGCTAAAACAATAAAGACAGATGAAGACATGAAAATAAGTCATTTAAGTAAATAAACCATTTAAGTCACAGAACTTTCACTTATATATTGAGGAAGCCACTGCAATGAGTTCAATCACAAAAATTATAAGAGACCTCAGCCGATGGAAAGAATGATAAAAGGGTAAACAAATGTGATTCACACAATGGAAATGCAGTTGCATGGTATGACTTGATCTTAATACTTTGAATATCACAGGAATCCTATAAAGTGCCTTTTAGCATATGTTCAATTAGTTAGAACAGAAGTATAGTCTASAGCAGTAGAYCTCYATCAACTTAATCTAACACGTAATATGAACAATTAGCTTTCGCATAGAAGTTCATACAATTGAAATARGTTGGAAGAAAAAGATGATTGTAATAAGCTATCAATTGGTTTATYTTTTCTGGGAAAGTTTTGAGCTGAACTACTGAAGACAGAAATAGGGTATGCGTCAACAACACGGAGATGCAATTCACAAATGCCTTTTCCCTTGTATAGCAAATCYCATAGAAGATCTTTGAGCCAAATATTCARGGATAATGGTTCTCGAGTGATATACTTCCTCCATTTCTCAAAGGTTGCAACACTTCCTTTTTWAAGAAAAGATTATACTAGTGGGGAGTTTATTTGAGACCTTTGAGAAATGAAGGAAGCAACTATTAATAAGAGCAAGCAGAGAAGTATTACCTATCCATGCCAGGCACCAGCAACATATGACACAAAACCCTGCAGTCATTCTTCTTTTTCTTTTTTTTTGTTTGCACAGCCAGTGGTTAACAAAGAGGATTACCCCAAGCTAGGCACCAYGTGAAATATTTGCTAGCACCCAAGCAGCTTAGGTCCTGAGTTCAAAGCAAAAAGTATGTAACTTGTGAGTTCATGAAACTTCTGTTCAAATGGTTACATCATACWTCTTAGATGACATYTCCCAAATAGCTTACAAGTATAGGTACAAACCTGAAGAAGTGTGCATGGACAGCTTCTTTGCTTCTATATTTTCTGCAGCTTCAGTCATTCCTTTGGCATTGTATGCTTGAATCATGGTGGCAAAGGTTATATGATCTGGCTCACAGTTCTTTTCGTTCATTTCCGAGAATATCTCACTCATTTTATCAACCTTTCCTGCTCGTCCATAGGCACTAATGACACAATTGAAGAATGGAGTGTCTAAAACCACATCAGAGTTTTCAATTTGCCTAAGAATTGAATCTATTCTGAACAACTTCCCAGCTTTACTATAAGAATTAACAAGTGAGCAATATGTAATGGTATTAGGCTTCATCCCTTGATGCTTCATTTTCAGGAAAACTTCATCCATCTTCTCAATCTTACCAGCCCGTCCAAATATATCAATCATGGTATTGAAAGTCACAACGGTTGGGGAGAAGAATTTATTCTTCATGAATTCCAAAACTGACTCCATTTTTTGATACATGCCTGCCCTCCCATAAGCCCTTATTAAGATGTTGAAGGTCCTTACATCTGGGCTTATCCGCATTAATTGAAACTCTTCAAATGAACTCTCCATCTTCTCTATCTGCCCACAGTTTCCATAAGCTGATATGAAAGAGTTCATTGTGAAAACATCTGGATGACATGTTCCGCTGTCAATCATGTCTAATAATACACTCTCCATCATTTCGAACAATTCAGCCTTACCATATCCATCTAACACAGTGTTATATGTAACTAGACTGCATTTGATTCCCAGATATGACATCTCTGCGAGAATCTGATTTACAAGATCAAACCGGCGATGCTTAACGCAGCAYCTCAGTAGTATTGAATATGTATAGACATCAGGTTTGCAATCATACACAGATTTCATGTCATCAACGGTTGAAAAAGCTTGTTCAAAGAGACCACTTGTCCCATAWGCATTTACCAATGCAGTGAAAACATCAACAGTAGGCCGAAGCCCATCAGACAGCATCACTTCAAAAAGCAAGCCAGCCTGTTCGGCCTTCCTACATTTCCCAAGCATCATCAAAAGCTTTGTGTATGTTTGACACCTTGGGTCATACCAATGTTGTTTGCGAAGAAGTCCAAAAATCTAGGAGAGTGTCTTTGTTAGACATGATCCCATAGGAAAATAAGATTAGATTGTAAAGAATCTCGAACCGTTCATAAATTAAAAAAAAATCAAGCAACAACCCACAAGAGCCATAACTTCAAAAACTAGCAAGTAACAGAAGTTTTAAAATGAGTTCTAAATACCATATTCAAGGGTTCAAGCACACAAGAGCCATCTTTATCCACCTCTATCACGCAAGTCYAAACTGCAACATTTGTTTTTTTTACACTTTCTAACACAACTTTGACCATTAATTCCTTGTATCCTCAACTTCTCGACCATATTAGTAGAAATTATGAGAATTTCATATTTGTTAGATAAATGTTGACATGAATTTCAATAAGATCTCATGCGATAAGGAACTTAATCACTGCATATGCAAAATCAATCAATCAAAGCATTAGTCTCAAAAGTATCATTCATCAATCATCATCCAGATAGATTTTCATACTCCATCCCCTACGATCGAGAACCTCCTATACAAGATATCCAAGGAAAGCAATAACAAGTCTATCAAGGTTTCCATATCCTTTTGTGCATTCAAGCAAGAAATCACATTTGTGGAGTGACACCCACATAGCAGTATAGWACATCATCAAATCATCTTAAGTAAGGCAATCCCAATTGGACTTTGACATAACTCAAGCTAACATAGTAACATGCAACATATACATATACCGCCTAAAGTTGAGACTTTATGGAAAATTGCTCAGATATGTCATCCACTAACAAGCAAATCAAGAGTATAAAGTTTAGAAAATAAATTAAATCATCTGCAAAAGAAGTAAGACCAGTAAATAAATAAAAACCCCAACTCACTTTGAGAGCAGACTCCCATTTGTTGAGCTTAATAGCATCATCCAAAGCTTCCAAAACAGCTTTCGGCCACAAATTCTTGTACTTTTTAGACCCAGATTTCTTCTCAATAGCTTTAATGGCGGATTCAGTCCACAACATCTTGGATAATTCCTTCTTTTGCTGTTTTTGAAGCCCCTTTGACACTGTCACCTGTGTCTTCTTCGCTGCAACATGAAACTTCGATGTTGGGTTAGTTTTTCCTCGCTTTCTTTCATTCAGGCATTTCATCGAACATGTTGAAGGCAGAAATGGAGTTGACAAAAAACTTAAATTGGGTGAATTTACAAGTGCCATCTTCAATGAAATTAGGGTTGATGAAAAAAATTTAATTGGTCGAGAAATCAACTGATTTCAGTAGAGATGAGGTTTGCTGTTCGCGCGTCGATTACCTGTCATAAGCTGGGTTTTGTAAGTTAGGTAGTCAAAGTTGGGTTTTGTGATTATTTTTGAAATAAAATGTTGCTATGCTATTAAGTCAGTGTTTGACTCATCCACTAAGAATACACGTAGAGGTGATCAAATAGGCAGAGCAAATTGGGTTTGTATATTAACATTATGGGCATTTATGCCCATAAAGTACGGTTTTCGTGGGATGAATTAAGGCTTTGAACTAAAATTGCACTTTTTAAATTGCCCAAATCATTATCTTTCAGATCTCTATTAAATAAGCCAAGAGGGGAGCAATAGTGTCCCTCTTAAATTACTATATTACCCTCTTACAGACAAAAAATAACCAAAAACATTCCTAAAACAATCCAATTTATTCTAATCAATGCACAACAAATAAGTTAGTGAGACAATTAATTATATCAATCAACAACTATAAATCAATTATTCATAAATTGAAAAATAATTAACAATTACTATTCAAATATTCAAACAATCACTACAATTAATCATGAAATTTAATTATTTAAAAAATTTATTTTTCAATTGCACACTTTACAAAAATGAAATTTGGAATATCAATTGCAAATAAATGCATTATACTATTGTATAAAACTATCAAATCTAAATTTTGCCTGCACGATATTTGGAATACTAATTGGAATGTATTATAGTGCTGTATTAAACTATCAAATTTAAATTTTACCTGCACGCATAGCGTGCAAAAAAAAACTATAAATAAACATGTTGATTAATTTATTAATTTATCTAAGTACTACATAGTAAACAAATTATAGTCAACTATTCAGTGGCCAATTGAAATATTTTTTATATTATTGTTTACTATTAAAATAAATTTTAAAACGCTAAGCACGCATCGCGTGCTAAAAAAACTACTATTACCCGGAGTAGTATGGTTTGGGTCAAGCTGATGAGTCGGGTTAGAAATAATCACTTTTTAGGCATGTTTCAATACTCATGCTAATATTTTTGTTATTTAAAGTGATAGGATAAATTGTGAAGTAACCATATTTTTGTTATTCAAAATAAAATTTCCTTCGTTACATAGTAGTCATTACACTTCTATTGCCACGAATTCATATGTAGTTTAATAGATAAAAAGATGAGTAATTTAGTATTGTGTGTTTAAAAAAAGAATTAGGAACAAAGAGGATGCAGGGACCATAATTATTAAACGTAGTACTCCTCCGTTCCATGAAGTTCATGTCACACCCGTTTATTTCACTATTCACCATTGAAGAGAATATTATAAATAATTATCAATGTATAGTTATAAATATAGTTATGTGGGGTCTTGTTTGATTCGTATTAATGAATAGATTATTAATATTCAATTGTTATAATTTTTCCAAATGTGTAACTAAAGATATAAACGATACAAAACATGCATTGGGAAGCGTACGAATAATAACTGGCAGGATTTTCATGAAACAGAGGGAGTACTCCGTATNGTATAAAGTTTAGAAAATAAATTAAATCATCTGCAAAAGAAGTAAGACCAGTAAATAAATAAAAACCCCAACTCACTTTGAGAGCAGACTCCCATTTGTTGAGCTTAATAGCATCATCCAAAGCTTCCAAAACAGCTTTCGGCCACAAATTCTTGTACTTTTTAGACCCAGATTTCTTCTCAATAGCTTTAATGGCGGATTCAGTCCACAACATCTTGGATAATTCCTTCTTTTGCTGTTTTTGAAGCCCCTTTGACACTGTCACCTGTGTCTTCTTCGCTGCAACATGAAACTTCGATGTTGGGTTAGTTTTTCCTCGCTTTCTTTCATTCAGGCATTTCATCGAACATGTTGAAGGCAGAAATGGAGTTGACAAAAAACTTAAATTGGGTGAATTTACAAGTGCCATCTTCAATGAAATTAGGGTTGATGAAAAAAAATCAATTGGTCGAGAAATCAACTGATTTCAGTAGAGATGAGGTTTGCTGTTCGCGCGTCGATTACCTGTCATAAGCTGGGTTTTGTAAGTTAGTCAAAGTTGGGTTTTGTGATTATTTTTGAAATAAAATGTTGAGTCAGTGTTTGACTCATCCACTAAGAATGCACGTAGAGCCGTAGAGGTGATCAAATAGGCAGAGCAAATTAGATTTGTATATTAAGATTATGCCCATAAAGTACGGTTTTCGCGGGGTGAATTAAGGCTTTAGGATATGCACTTTTTTAATTGCCCAAATCATTATCTTTCAAATATGGTTTGGGTCAAGCTGATGAGTCGGGTTAGGAATAATCACTTTTAGGATATGCAGTGCTTTCATGTTTCAATATTCATCCTATTAATTTTGTTATTTAAAGTGATAGGATAAATTGTGAAGTAACCATGTTTTTGTTATTCAAAATAAAATTTCCTTCGTTACATAATAGTCATTACACTTTTGTTGCCACGAATTCATATGTAGTTTAATAGATAAAAAAGACGAGTAATTTAGTATTGTGTGTTTAAAAAAAGAATTAGAAACAAAGAGGATGTAGAAACCATATTTATTAAACGTAGTACTACGTATCAAAAATTCACCACTTATAAAAACTCTCTATTAGAAAAGTATAGCAATATTTTGAAAATTGAACAATTTTTGGGTCAAAACCATAATCACCACAAAAAATGGTGACAATATAATAATTGATTTAGTCAAACAAAATGTGGTGGTGCAAAGTTTAAGCAAAATCTATGGTGGTAAATTAATTGAAACATGTGAAAATGAGGTTATTTCACAAAGAATGCAAAATAAAAATGTGTTTTTTTAAATCATTTTACATGATATATTCAAATTAAAAACAACAATTGAATTTTCACGCATTTTTGAGGAAAAAATACGGGAAAATTTGATTGTTGTTTTACTGCATTACGAAGAGAGTAGTATTTTGTATGGAAAAAACAAAACATAAAAATTGACCTAATCTAATGATAAATATTATATAATTTATATTAGTTAACGTTCGAGGTCACAATTCAAATTTGAGGCCACACTCAGTGGCGGACCCAAAATTTTCCGCCTGGTGGGTCACAATTGATAAACAAACATAAAATAAATTTTTTAAAAACAAAATGCACCAGTTTCCTTTAACGAAAATACCTTAATAAGTGCACCACTCTTATTTCTTTCCTTTTTTGAATGAGGACCACAATTAAAAAACTAATTCTTTTCTCTTTTATGTGTGGACCACAATTAAAATACTGTTTTTRCTATCACTATTTTATTAAAATATTCATCAATACACCTACTTTATTATTTTTTACTCTTTTTTGGCCCCCACCAGCCCACCTACACACCTCATCACACTCTCAAAAATTATCTCGGAGTCTGCGCACCCAACAATGGTGCACTTATATAAAAACGGAGGAAGTAATAATATTACAAAATATATCAAAATATTATAAGAGTACAAAATAAAACCAAATTTTCCAGCAATACAAGTATACAACTAAAGAGTAATAAAATCTTATGAAAATAGTTCTCAATGAGTTATCATGTACACATACACAATACAAACAAATGAACAATTGAAATACATTTACTAAATTACAATAAACAACGCCTACACAATACAAGCAAGAAATTAAATACTCCACACTTTTCCTCTCTACTTTATGCCACATCGTTGCAGTTAATGTATTACGGAGGGAGTATAAGATACAAATAAACAATTGTTTATTTGATTTTAATCCACGCTTACAAATACAATTAAACAAATGAACATTATTATAAATTCAAGTATGTATATATATAGCTGAATAAATATTCAAGTATATATATATAGTTGAATAAGTATTCAACTATATATTGAAGACTTATAAATTTACAATTAAATATAAGATAAATAAGTAAACGAAAAAAAATATGATGAACACGCGACCTTAAAAAAGAATGAGCTTTTATACAACTCTCACAGATCATTGAGCTAAGCTACAACTAACTGAAATAATCTCCGCTCATTTTCTTTTAACTTGTTCTCTTATGATTTTTTTTCATTAAAAAAAAAAAGTTGGGCCGACCGGTGGATCACTTGACCCACCAGAACATGGGCTAGGTCCGCCACTGGCCACACTTTTTAAATAGGAAACGCAACACAAATAACTACTCTGTAGAATATATTATCAATCCGATGGTATGTTTAGGCCAACATATAAATTAGTTACACAATAAACGGTGTAGCCTAAACACGAAACATCGAATCCTATAATAACTTTTCGAAATTTCGTAAGAACAATGCCATGGTTTAATGGATTATTGTATATCCACCCTCCAACAAGTGAGTTAATTAATAACTTATTAATTAGCCAACCAATAAACACACAAAATCACCCAACAAAATCATTAAACAATTCAACACCAAAAGGGTAACTTTGGCAATTAGTCAAACCGCTACTTACGCGGCCACCAAACGCCGCATCTCAAAACGAACCTTCTAGTTCCTCTTCCCTCGCTTCTAGCTCGCCATTCATTCAACACTTTTCTTTTCATTTTCCTTTATTTTTTTAAATCCTCAAATTGGCCCCCAATTTCAAGGCAATAAAACATTGAATACACTAGCGCAAGAAAATCCCAGAAAAAATTCCCTAAAATTTCAGCTATAAATAACCTGCTCCCCTTCAACCATTCTCTCAACCACCATTTCCCCATTTCATGGGATCTCA
>SNQN01004588.1:13948-29924 GCA_008642245.1 Bassia scoparia | reverse complement strand
TAATGTAAACTTATCTAACTCGTTATGCACCATTGCCAATTTGCCATAGACGTTACACACCCAATTAAATGAAGCTTGTCGAACGCGTTTGTTAATGTCGGATTTACATGTGGGTTTATTCGTCGTAAATTTGGAATATACCATCTCACCATGGATTATTCTTAACCTTAAGATCAAGTCTCAAGCAATTACGTTGCATACACTGTTTTTATATGCCATTATTAGGAAGCAACGTATGTCTTACTGTAAAAGGCAGTAAAAGAACGAGCAAATTTGTGTGTTGTTGCCACGAAGGTTGAAATGCTCAATTTGTGCTTGTTAATACGCCCATTAATTTCAAATTGCAGACTTTTAAATGTGGAAGAAAACGTTAGGCTTTGTGACTTTCTGAGGCAGGATCATCTGAGGAAGGTTACAAACTTACAACCAATTGAATTGAGTAGCATTTTTAATTTTGAGTCAACTCTAAAGGATGATAAAACCATTAATTTCACATTAATCACATAAAATGCTTCCTTTTTTTTATTGGGTTTGTTGTAATTTTTTTTTTTTTTTATGGATTAAATGTTAAATTTCATGATATTCCATTCACAATTCATTGCAAGGAGCCAAGGAGCAAGGATAAGTATTGATTGGATATTGTTCTTATGCATTAATCAATTCTTTTATAATAGTGGAGCATTGGCCCATTCGTCGGGTTTGSAGTAGTGACTTTAACTATATTTTCGATTCATGTGATTAGAGGTTCAAATTCCTATATCCCTCCCTTCATTGTAAATGTACTCCACCATTGGGCATGACTACATCTGCCCGGTGGGTCATCCACCCGTTTACCCGGTGGGTAAACAAAGTTTTTTCCCTCCGCCATTGTGGGCTTGTGGCTCATTCGCATAAAGAAATAATAGTCCAATTAAGATGTGGAAAATTAATAAAGATAAAGTTTATGATTTGAACTTTGCAATTCCATGAAAGGTTATCAATGCAAAAGGGCAAACAATAGTGGTGGGTATTTAAAAGTCGAAATTGAATCGAGGATATCCCTATTGAAGTTTTTAATTGTTGAGTTGAACTTGTTGATGGTGAATGACTAACTAGACATGGTATGYCAAAAAAATAGGACACAAGCTAACACCACAATTCCACGGACATTTATTTTTCGAATATCCTTTATTCATACGAATGATCCTCATTAATAAATCATCAACATACATTGTAGAGTGTCACAACTCACTATCTTAAACCATTTATTTTTCGAATATCCTTTATTCATACGAATGATCCTCATTAATAAATCATCAACATACATTGTAGAGTGTCACAACTCACTATCTTAAACGCACGAATCGGGCTAGATACACGTTACTCACCATTTAAAATTGTGGTACGACACGGTCAAAGTACATAGCCATTAGCCAAGGACTTGGCATAGTTCATAGTTGGCAATTGTGCAAGTCGAGATATTATTTTAAATTTCCTTACAAAAATAGAAGCTCATCATTTAAAATTTTTGGTGAAAGATTAAAGACGCGTAATCCGTATTTAACAATTATTATGGCAGGCATTAGTGCACTAAGCACATCACATCACATCACATTGTGCCTCAGGCCAATTTCATTTCCAACTTTCATGGAAGATCTTTTCCACCGTCCACGTGTGTGAACTGAAGCAGTGGAAGACACAATCAACGGACCATATTGTCAGTCAGACAGATTAGATATCAACCACTTTGGGCCGTACACGTGTTCAGTAAATTTACAACTTGCGTAAGAACTTTGTGCAGTGGTGTTTGATGGTAACCAAAAAATTTGATATTCAGTTGATATCGGAAAGATGATTAAAACACCCGCAAAGCATTTTCCTTTTGTTTTTTTGTGCCATCACTCGTTAGTCGTCGTGACTCTTGTGTCAGTGACCATTTTGATTCATGTCATGAGACGTGACAAATTTGCCCACAACAGCGAGAAATCTCACTAGCAGAACTAACTAAACAAGGGCTTTGTTCGATTGATTGGTTTGATCTTGACTCATTAATCGTGGACGATATTAACAGATGAAGAATGGAAGCTTTCTTAACAAATACAAAGTTACTACCAATAAGTCGCAGAAAAAATGTGCAACATTGCCTACATCAATTATGCGTGAATGAGCACAAGCATGTCGACTTTAGCGTTTTCAGAGCCAATACAATAGGTTAATAACTGCATTCATATTGATATAGCAGCATGAAAATTAGGCAAATTACACATTGGTAAATGGTAACCAACCAAATGGTTAAGAGTTGGAAACAAAACGATTCGCACTTAAAACGTGATTAAGATCTGGAAAAATTAATCAATGAAATAAAAGCAATAGAGAAAAGGAGTTGAGGAACCTTATGAGCTTAGCTAACATTTAGATAACTCAAGCTGTACTAGATCATCAAGAACCGGCAATGAAGCCGGCTAATTGACACAATGATTTTTCACCAATATTGAGTTCCCTCAATCAGCTGCATTAGGTATTTGTCGAAACAGTCCTTAATCGAATTACTCGCTAGCTGAGAGAGGCTTCCGAGCCAAGAAAAATACATAGGAGTGAAGATCTCTTTCCTAGAAATTCAAGCAAAGTTAGGTTAATTATACAAATAATAAAAAAATAATAATCTTTTCTGTTAATTGAGAAAGACAGAACTCATGTCATATTCACCTTCCACGATCAACAAAGTCCAGCAGCTCAACTTTATCCCAGAAAGAGATTCAACTCTACGACTCCCCTTTGGTCCCCACAGTCTCGAACAACAAATTCAAAAGCTGTTGACCTAGAAATCAAACATCGCAATAGCTAAGAATAATTGACATGTAAGGACAGTGTCAGTACAAGTGTGTAAGCTTTACCAGAAATCTTACCAGGTTTCTGTACGAAACGTCCAACAGAAGTTAACGAAGCTACTCAAAGAAAAGTGATTTATCCAAAGTGACAAGTACTCAATGAACTGGTGAATCCTTCCGCCAAACACGATTTCTCCCAAATAGACCTTTTAAGAACGAGACCATTACACAATTGTTAAATAGTAGCAATCTAGATATCGAGGGGGAAAAAACTTAACAATAATGATGACAAGATAACATCTTGACTGCCACCTCATCCCTCAATTGCCTCAAGTCTTACTCCAAGGCACTACCTAATAGTGCTCTCGATATTCGACGGCAATAGCCCACCAACGCTCATATTCGCCTAGAACTTCAAGAATCGACCATACCCAACATGCTTGCCTTACTATTAAAATAATCACCATCCATTACATACATATTGACAGCACGTATAATTCTATTAACCTTGATTTTCTGGTGTCTTGGTTATTGGGATCAAAGCAATCCGTCATGCACACTCATATGCAGCAAAATGGCGGCTTTAACACTCTGTATTCTCTATAGCACCCAACCTTTCGCAACAGAATTGAAATAATAATTTGAAGAAGCCTATCAAACATATTAAATGTTGGGAAAGTAGAACGGTAATAGTGAACATAACAGCCATCCTGGAGCATGACATTTGCTTCAATGCATAACACGCAATCAATAGTTGTCAGGCATTGCAAATTTTCATGAAATCAGCCGAAATTAACGAAAAAATATTACAATTTCCATTATTTCCGAAATAGAAGAGTATACGCATCTTTTATAACTACAATTACTGCACGTAATACATACTAAATAGTTAAAGCTTACCTTAACAAAATACATGTCTTTACCGACCCCTGCAGTCCGGTTCACGTACCGTCAAATTCAATGGCAGTAAAGGTCAAGCTTACAAATATAGACTGTGTAAAGACCAAACATGATACACACGAAAATAACCAATCACATGGGTCTCTACATAAAACTTATAAAGCACATTAAAGTAAAGACAACCATAGATATATATTAAGGTGGAATTATACTTGCCCTAGTGATTTGATATTGCGTTCTTGTTCAACCCTGTCACAGATTAGAGCTGCAAAATATTAAACATAATCAGTTTCCTCCAAGGATATTATTGTCAAATAAACCAGACAAGAGATGGTCAGATTTCAGACATTTATCATTAAATTGCATACTTGTAAATTAGAATAGAATTATCACACTCAGCATGGAACAGGCAAAGCACTTGCCAAAATTGCAACATGCATGTTTGATTAGTCGCAAAAATTTATATGGCGGAATTAAAACAATCATTGACAGATTTTTAGATTATTATCAACTAGAAAACCTTTGTCTTACAACAACATAGATTGTATGGCAGACATGTAAGCAGTCAAATTAATGATTTACCTACAATGTAATCTCAGAACTGCAGAATTTACCCACACGCACAGAAATGCAACGCAAATATGAAATAGAAGAATTAAGAGAGAGACTAACTATCAAAGTCTTGAACCTTTAAAAAACGAGAGTATACAAGATATTTGAACTTGATATAGTTGAAAATGGCTTTACCTGAATGCTAGAAAGTTCCCTGCAAAGGTCCACCATACCAACATCCACATCCAACACCTAAAAAAGATCCAGACACTTATATTAAGAAAAACACCCAGATAATAGTCTACAAGTGTGATGGTCCTAACAATAGAATGTTAAAGAAAGAAGACAAATGATAGAAAGAAGAAAAACCTTATGCCCAGGTTTCAGTCCTAGTTGCAAGGCCAGGAAGTGTTCGTGGCGTTTGATACTCTCACGAAGAGATTCTCCATTCCATCTGTAAGCATACAACAAATATAAACCATCAAACCTCCTTTCTAGGAAAAAAGTAAATGCAGGAATTACAGAGCAACAGTATCAACGCAGTGTTATAAACACAGAGGCAAACCTGTGAGCAAAATGGAAGGACTCTCCCCAGCCAAATTCATAGAAACTTGTAACTAAATCATAATACTTGTTGACCTGTTATCAGAGTACACCGAGATAAATGATTCGTTAGGTAAAGAGTAGTAAGAAAATTATTTAAGATCAAAACTAATTCTGCATACTGCATTTAAGATCATTGACATGGCTAGGAAACATTTTACTATAGTTCATAACACGCCCATGCTCAATAACACAACTGGATTTACTTATCGAGTCAAATTGACCAGCATATATCCAAAGAAAAAGGTAAAGCCGGATCCTAAAGATGAATCATTGTTTGCTTTATATTTATCTTATATTCTTGGCAGATACATTTGTAGCCATCTTTCCAAAAACTGTTTTAGCAATGAACAAGTCTACGATGACAGGGAAATTGGCAAAATTAACCATCAGCACATGATAAACCAAGAGTCATGATTTCCACATGAAAAGATTATCACAGTTCAAGTGACATTCCTTTTTTTAGATGAAGAATGAGTTTAAATAGTCCTATCACAAAAGGGAAGTGGGGAAAAAGACTTTGCACCCCTCAATTTCACTAGAATACTACATCATACTAAAATTTGACACATGATATCTCTAACTGGACGGACCACTCGACTTATTTTTCAAAAAAAAGAAACAGTTCATACTTTTTAGTTGTGATGTCCTTGTTATTTGACCTTAATCTCCTATGATAATGTATTCCTAATTTGATACTTAAAACACTGTCACGCTCCAATCGATACCGTCTCCAATATACAATTGCACATACTTCAAATACAATAATGGCTAGGAGCAGAAGATTTTTTTTTTACAAGCTGGAGAGCGATCACGATAAACAATTAAACACCCAATAATTCAGGATAACAAGAAACAATAGGTGCAATATAGTGTTCATTACCATGTCAGTGTAGTTAGAGTTTCTTTCTTCCTGTTCACCTCCATAGTAGACATGGTATTTCTCATACCTGAAGCAATACAATATTTTTGTTTACTTGATGCACAAACGTGGATTTCACTTCATAATCACAAATACGCACTTTAATAGAATACATTGATCAACATATTGCATTGATTACATTTAACGATACGAAATATAAAAATCTAAGTAAAAACAGCAAACAAAATGAACCGATTGCACAAAAACAAAATTCACAATTAAAATGTATGTCCTTAATCCGTAGCTTGTCCAAGTGTCCAGGGTCCGACATGGGTGTACAAGTTAAATGCAAGAAAGAGAGACTATGTAGCATTACTCAAGAGACACAAGTAATATACAACTCACACAAAAGCAAATAGCAAATATAGTACAAGCGTATCAATTTGGCTAACTGAGCTCAACGATCTCCAACATCTATTGAATTCAACTTTCCCCCACATGTAACAATCAAGCAGGTAGAATGACCATAAATGACTAAATACTCCCTCCGTCCCCATATTACTTCGAAAATTCGACCGAAAGTCAGCAACTACCAGTGAGTCACACAAACGTTGCGTAACAATGCACCCCATCAAAACATGTGGGAATAAAACATAARATAAGTTTTGCTTACATAATACAGATCCAGCACAATCAACCTGAAATTGACAAACCACAACAACTACTGCACAACAATAAACCACTTGAAGTACTACAACAAGATTATTGTAAACTTGTTGTCAATTTTGTTCACGTGATTCCCAGGTGCTAATTAAGCGCACTCGTAATTGAACAATAAAGTTTTCACAATCATCATCAAATAACAAAAATAAACAATGTTTCTTCTTCTTTTCTCGTTATTGAAACAAAGATCAATGCAAAATGCGAAAGAAGGAATTGAGGGATTACTTTTCAACAGCGGAGAAGACATCATCTTTCTCGATCTTTCCGCCAACGCCATTAGCGAGATCAAAAGCTCCAGTCTTTGACATCTTTAGCTATTAAAAAAAACAACCCAAAAGTCAAAATCTTCAAAAATTRAAACTCAAACAAAAAACCCAAAAATGGGACAAAATTAAAATGCAGAATTATGATAAAAGGGGGAGGAAATGAATACTTGGAAAGAAGATCTGAAGAACCCTAAAAGAGAAAGCAGAGATTTTTTTTAAGAGGAGTTGAAAAAGATTGGAATAAAGAAATACGAATGTAGTGGTGGAGAGAATCAAYAGGAGAGTGAGTGATGGGGGTGAAAAGCAGCTGTGCCAAGTGTGAAGTTTTGTTTTTTGTTTGGTTGTTGTCAGATTGTTTCAGTCTCATCACATTTTACAGCCAATATATTGAACTCATCCAGTCACCCCCCCTCTGGCTGAGACCCACGAGAGTGTGACTTGACCTTCTTTTGGTTTTATTGTGGGATCTTTAGGAAAGAGATGGCTTTGCACGGTCGTGCCCAATGGTTGGGGGTACGTGTGTCAATTCCCGGTTGGAGTAAACGTGCAAAAGTCACTGTAGATTAGTGGTGTATTTAGAGTCGAACGTAATACATCAATGAGAAGAGGGGGAGGGAAGGGAGGGTGGAAGTATGTTAGATTGGGGTTGTAAAGACGTTATGTTTAAAAAGTTTGTCGTTAGCTATTCGGTGACTATGAGAGAGTGTATGTGTGTCGAACCCCATGTGGAGTATACATGCGGAGTTATGTGTATTTGTGGTGTATTTATGGATCGAACGTGTCACGTAAATGAAACTCGTAGAAATGAGATAATACAATTATATATTTATGAGACAATATGATAAGGATTTTGACTTATACTTACCGGTCATTGTGTAGAATTTTTTCTTTGAGATTAATCAATACACAAAACACGGTTGCTCAATTTGCAGGTTATAAGTAATCATAATTTTCTAATATCAACCAAATCATGAAACCCATTAACTCATATGATCAGACAAATAATTAAATAAAGTATAAATATATATCAATACATAGATAACTACTGATCATCAACAATGTAAATTTCCGTGAGATGTATGTTGCAATTTACGTGATCGAAACAGGCGTTCACAAATTGAAAGACTTCTTAGAAATGATTCACGAACTCCGACTAAATATTACATAGTTCACTTAATCATAATTGTATTTTACTAAGTATGACTTATGATTATTGAAATTATGAGGAAATTTATTGACTCGTTATCCCATCTACTTTACTGGGCACATTGTAGATTAGATATTATTTATTCTATTTGGTTAATCAAACTAAAACACGTCTTATTAAGACTTACAGTTGTATTCAATCAAATAAAATCAAAACAACGTAAAACATTTAAAGAATTAAAGATATATATTCAAACAAAAATGAAAACAATGCGGAACAATTTAAAGACATATATTCAACAACAAATGAAAACAATGTGGAATATATATAGATAGACGAGAAGGTGATTTGCACCAATGAATGTGACGAGGAAGTCGCTTTCGAATTACAAAATGTAATTAATCTGATTTGCCGTATGAATTCTAAATTAATCATCAATTCAATCATTTCAATTCTAAATTAGAGATCATTAATTACATTCTAAACTACCATTTGAGATAAAAGACAAACCTGTTTAAAAGCTTAACTCTTGGGTATTCCAATATATATTTAGTAAAAAATAAAATAAAAATAAGCTGAATTGAAATCTACTCTTATGGCATAATTATGGTTAATTTCTCCTATAAAACAATTGATTAATTTTAAAGGAGATTTTTTCCCCAAAAAAGTGGGAGCTTACTGGACTGTTAACCCAATAATGTGATCAATTGATCCTTATTACGGCCCAATGAGAATGGGCCGAAAAGCCCAGTCAACTTCCCACCAATTTTGACTAACTATCAACACTGTAAAATGACAACTTTGACCTTTTCGCTTTAATTAATCTCTGCAAATCGCCATTGTAATTTCATCCATGCAACTAACCTTGGCGGCTTCATTACGAGGAGAGAGAATCACTGATCAAACGAACATCTTTAAGGTGATTTCAATCTCTAATTTTCAATTAATTTTTTTTTCTTTTAATTCTTCAGTTAATTCTCTGATTTCTTTGATTTGTTGTTGTGCAATAGATTGTATATTTGCTATTAATTGCTGTAATAGTTTATGTTTGATTGCTAAAAAAATTTGTTAGTTTATAATTTCGAACACGAGCTTAGTTAGCATTCCAATACCTGAATTTTTTAATTTTGATTTGCATTTGGAAGTTAATTTCTTTGTCATATTTGGTAACTGTGAGAATCGTTTCCCTCATCAATTTGATCATAATAAATGAAAGGAGTTAAAAAGATGAGTGATATGATTTTAGGGTTTGATGTGGAAATATGAATACAGATTGAATTGTAGTTTGGAACTCTAATTATGTAAGAATATTGCTGATTTAATGGTAAATGGGAATATTGTTAGTGAGAAGCTAAATTTATCTGAAATGAATTTGGTGTATGATGTAGTTTATGTTTGTTAATTCTTGATTTGTAGAACTTCAAAGTTTAATCTACCTGAAATTACAAGTGATTTCTTAAATGTCGGCTAGTTTTCTACATGTTTGTTTACCTCATTTGAGAAGGGAGTGTTAAACTGTTGATGAATCTAAAATGAAGAAATCTTATTAGATGTATGTGGCATTTACAGGAAGSGTAGCTTG
Source organism: Bassia scoparia (assembly GCA_008642245.1). NCBI lineage: Eukaryota > Viridiplantae > Streptophyta > Magnoliopsida > Caryophyllales > Amaranthaceae > Bassia > Bassia scoparia. The sequence continues at coordinate 20,482 of SNQN01004588.1, read as the reverse complement.
GTTTTATTTGTGATTAAAATGGAGAGCGAAAACGACGATGACTTCACATTTTGCCAGGCAAGTATACTTTCATTGTTTAGAAATGGATGTATTGTGAAAGAAACAGAAAATTAAYTTAAATTCAACTCTGTTGCTGGTTTTAGGTCAGTGCACCCYTTGATCAGTATGGCTTCAATGAACAYAGTATGATTCCTGGCATAAGAAACATCAAAATCAAGGAGGAAGCCTCGAATAGTAACAACACTYAACAAATTGATTTATGGAACAATAGGATATCTCSTACTACTGCCACAGTGAAGGAGGAAAAGGTTGGGTCCTTGTCTTTCAGCGTCATCAACACAACTCAAAAACAGTCTAGCAATGAATCAAAACAAGCAGGAAATTCATTAGGTGGTCCAGCAGCACAAAAACCTYTTCCCAAGAAGCCTCCTGCTCGCACCAAGGTTCCGTTTGAGAAGGGTTATAGCCAAATGGATTGGCTCAAGCTTACTCGTACACATCCTYATCTCGCAGGTCCYTCATTAGTCTTGTTCATTATTCAGTTATCCCCAGTAAGCAATTATATTTGCTGCCTTGTCATATATGTCATGAAATTGTGCTTTGGGGAGTGATTTTACAGACATAATCTCCTCCCRTTCTTCCTCATATTCTCATTGATCAATTGTTCTCAAATAATGTACACAAGCCTACAATTAGATGTCTGTTTGTTGATATTGTGTCCAGCAATGACCTATGGCTGACCTACGAAAAATAGAATATGGATATTAAATTATACTTGATGTTTTTTATCAACTACAGCCACAGGCTTAAATTGATGCATAGTGAAATATAGGAAGGTCAAATTTATTTGAGAATGGAGACGGAACATTGTTAATGTCGCCACTTTGTTGTATAAAAGCAATTATGAAAAAGGTTTAATTCCTTTTTTTTATTGTTAACTAGGATTAAATGGTCAGTCGAACAGGAGGCTTATACCTATGAGTGAAGTTAAACAACATCAAACCGAAGGATCCATGTGGACGGTTCTGAAAGGYCGTGTGTATAACATTTATCCATATATGAAGTTTCACCCTGGAGGTATGCACACTACTATTYCTGTCAGCATTATGCTRTTTCCTGTGTTTATAAGTGTGGGCAAGTTTTTCAGCCTATTACCATCCATAGTTATTTTGTATATTCTGACTGCTAGCAGGTTTGGRAGTATGACTTGCATGTCCTTGAAACTTTCTTGTATTAGATGCTCATGTCTTTTAAGGTATGTAGGAAACATAGGAGTTAACGAGGTCTATTCTGTTAACATTCAAAATAAAGAACAGCAACAGAAAACAAAGAGTAAATATAACTAAAARYGGCTGAAGGCTAAATGAGGGTATCCAAAAGCTGACAAAGAAATCCACTGTGGGTTYCTCCAGGTTTGTTGTTTGACATCCACTGTGGTATAATTTGCTTTATGCTGCTGGCTTCATTTAATTATACAAGAGTACAAGTCTCGGTTCCAACTTCCAAATGCTATGGTTAACCTGTGTAGATGGTTTTGAAATATTTGAAATTATGAATGTTGGAGAAATGAAATAACAGAGAACATTTCTATGAAAGAGCGAAAATTTATTCTATAGTCAAAGGAAAATCAATGCCAATTACACCTGTTGCCATAACTTTTAGGTGTAGTAATATATGTCCTTGCTGCAATAAGAAAAGATTTTAATGACTTCATATGGTTGCATCACAATTCACAAAATGATAGACTTTTATGTCACCAGCAATCCAGCATGTCCACTGTAGTGAATTAGTGATCACAATTGCAAAAATGTTAGATTGATTGGCCACAATCTGAGCTGTCGTAGACATCTTCCCCTAACACAGCACCACTTATGGCTGTCTCCTGCAGCCACCTGATAAGGAAATGCAATTCATTTCACGGTGTTAAGAATATCTCTTATAGTTGTGCCAGACTGCCAGTTAACAATTTGAAGTTTTGAACACCCAATTATAACAAGTACACATCCCATTTGAGTAWTCTTTATGCCTTCTTGTGGGTCATTCTGATCRTGAAGGTAGAGCTGAGGGTTATGAAATTTTATATATTTTCGGTATGAGACATTAGTTGTCTACATTCAGTGGATCCAGGCTTCAAGAGTTGTAACCAAAGTGGACATCAAACAGAGTATTACCAAGCTCTCWAGAAGATCTATAGAAATCCTTCTCGACTATTTGCCACATTGGATAAASTCTACCATAAGAGCTTCTTATCCATAACAAGGCTWTRTGTCTATAGTTTATCCCAATATCAACCAGCTAATATGTGCAAAACATGATGGACATTAGACTTCTTAGTGATATGGCTGTGCACACTTAAGCTTTTTGTTGCTTAGTTAGGCCGTAGTTTCTGCCCTTTGCTAAATTTTACTCCCGTTTTTTTGGATCATTCTTGTGAAGGTGTTACATATGGATAACGCTTGCATTCATTTAGGTTAATTAAACTTTTAGCTATGGTTAATGATCAGGTTTCGGTGTTCTTGTTGAACTATCAGATATGTACCTGGTCGATAATAGTCTGATATTTGCTTTATATCCTTGGACATGCATCCCTATCCCATACATTTTACACATTGGAAGGTCTTTCTAATTATTTTGTTCTTCTCAATCAATTGTATTTTATGGCATTATGCGCCRYAGTACTGGATATTWTTTCTTGCTTTTCACTTCCTGTGCTAATGGCTCTGTGACTTCATTTTACAGGTGCTGATATTCTAAAGAAGGCTGTTGGAAAAGACTGCACATCATTGTTTAGTATCCTTTTGCCTTATTTTAGAGGTCTCAATATTCAAAGTGAATTTTTAGGAAATAGCTGCTTGTAGAGACTGAAAGCAAGATATCTGAAGATGTTGAAAAAGCTGTGGCTTGTGACTGTTAGCTTGAAATTGCACAAATTGCAAGCAAAGCTGGATAGATGCATTATGAAACAAAAATTGTAGATATGTAGATGATCACATGGTTGGTTTGTGTTTATCTATTGGTTGTTTTCTGTACTTTAATCAGTTTCTTTTATTCAATGGTTGCAGCGTCTCATTGTATACTGGCTATATTCTGCGAGCTCTCATTGTATTATGCAAGCAACTGCACAACTTAATGAGATTAATGTCTTGTATTCACTTTTCATGCAATATCATTTGTTTTTATAATTTGTTTGCAATTTATAGTTTGCAAAAACGTATATGATTAAAACCGAATTATGAAGTATGATAAAGTGGGGCACGGCGCGCGTGCACGCGTCGTGTAACACTAGTATATACAAACTAAAGAAAGCTAAAAGCATGGGCTAAGCTAAATACAAACGGGGCATACTACGGTAGCCCATTAAACTATATACATATTAACAATATATTATAGGTGAATACTATTAAATTCCAGTTTACTGGAATAAAAGTCCATGTTTCAACCATTTTCCCTTAAATACCCCTCCCTTCTTCCTTTATTAAACCCATTAACCCTATTTCATATTTCTCTCTAAGAAAATCAATCACCACCATTCTCCACCAAAAACCACCACAACATGGATCCTAACCCAAACAAAGCCACCGGAAAGTTGAAGGAGTTGTTAGTCAGGCCGCAACCACACTTCTTCGTAGGAGGAGGCGATGACCACCACGGATGGACTCGTCATTGGCCACGGATGGCACACTGGACGTTGGAGGAGTGTAGGTAATTCGTTTTTTAATCGGACGTTTCTATAGGCGACCCAACCATGGTCTGGCACCTGCCCTAGGCGTCCAGACCAGTGGTTGGATCGCCTATAGAAGGTGATGGGTATCAATTTGTACTCAACGTCCACAATAAATTTTAAAAACAAAAAATTCATTTTAATAAATTAATTATCATTTGTTTAATTAATTAATTATTCTATAAATTTCATGCTTAATTCATTTGATTTGTTTGATTTCTATGGTTAATTCATGTTATTCCATGCTTAATATATATATTTATTTAATTTGCATGTTTAATATGGTATTATTTAATTTGCATCCTTAATTCATGTAGTATAAATATGCTTTTTAAAAAAACGAGAAATTTGCATGCTTAAATAATGTTGTACAAATAATTTTAATTCATGTTATTTTTATATTTTCTAAATAATATTTATTATTGAAGTTATATATTTGAAATACCTTACTTGATTTATAATAATATGATAATTACCTTAATTTTTATTGAAATATGATAATAATAATAATATAATATGATATTTAATTGAAGTTATATATTGTTTCGTAGCTGTACAAATTTATGATAATTCCTTACTTGTTGGTTAATTTGATTAATGTTTCTGCCGTAATCGTTATTTATTATTTTTAGTCATTGAGAATTAGATTAGATTAAGTCATAAATTATTATTTTAATGTTTATAATTGGTAATAAATTTGAATTAGATTAGATTAAGGATATAACTAGATTTATAATATTATTCAATATTTTAAGGTTTATAATTAGCTAGTTCATTCGTATTCTAAACTAGTTTTTTTTATGTAGCCTCTCATCACGGTTTGGGGAAAGGACTACTTAGGCGTCAGCCTGTGAGGATGACTCTGGTCCACGGCGTCTGCGTTTGCGTGGCGTATCTGCATCCGTACGGAGGACAGGCCTGGCCGAGATGTGCGACGAAATTTGCATATGTCCAGTCCAACGAGGGTCAAGGTTGGAAATCAGGAGTTCACTGATGACGATGATGATGACGACGATGCTGATGATGATGCGGAGATGACGCTGATGCCTTCGTGCTGAAATTGAGCATGAGATTGAGACTGATACTGTTGGTCAGTGGCGGTGTCTCAGGGTTCTAGAGGCCGATTTGTTTTTTGGGAAGGCAATTCTCGAACCACAAAGGTGCGAAGGTAATGATGGGCGTGTCGCTGGTCCGGCTCCCGGTGGTCTTCTGACAACAACTTGATTCCATTCATCGGCGGTCATGTTGCGCTCGAGTTTTGGAATGGCAGTCATCCTAAGTGTTGAGGTGTCATAACAGTACACACTGGCTAATAAGCTGAAGAACTATTGGATGCGAAATTTGAGTCGTCGATCGCAGGAGCTTATTCGTTAGTTCGGGATTTGGAAGTCCCCTTTTATATCTTTGAATCTGTTGACTGGCCGCTCATAACGACTTTCGTTGAGAGGCAGCATCCTGAACAAACAGCTCCACCTACCTTTCGTGGAGATGACTATTATGCTTCATTGCATCAGATCCTTGGCCTTCACACTAAAGTTCTCCTGTGGTGACAACGGGGGCCCTAGCACAGTTGACATCTTCTATTCTTCAACTTCGTAACACGACCAGTCTGATCGACAAAGATATGAGAAGACTGCAGTTCGTTGTAGGATTGTTGTTGAGCATTGTCATAATGTGGACCGTGACGAGGATACGCATGTAGCTGCCATCTTTTCTCTTATCGTGGGTGCTCTCTTATTCACTGATAATAGTCTGTCGATCGAGGATGCAGAAACATGATTTCATCTTCGCAAATCAGATTGCTGCTCAGTCACGTGTTTCGTGGGATCAGCCACTCTAACGCTACTTTATCCATCAGTTGGGCATGGCTAGTCGTGCTTGAGACATTCAGTTGGCGGTTGTCTAACTTTTCTACCACCGGTACTCAAAGGCAAAGCAGTTACCGAGTAACTCCATAATTGGCCTAGTGTTCCTACCACCGGTACTCAAAGGCAAAACAGTTACTGAGTAGTTGGATCAGCATTTTCTTGTTTACTGAGAAGCATATGATTGTACATTTGTACGGTTTGCTATCGGAATAGGTCTGTTACTACTCCATGTGATGCTCTAGACCGCACGCACCTCCTTTCCAATTGATTCGGTCGACGGCTTGCAGAACATCATCAATACCGTAGATTTGCCCGGAAACGCCGACGTTCGCCACGATTTCATTAGATGTTCCTCGCTCACAAAATCCCACTCTCCTGATCATGATGAATGGCATCCGCAACACAACGAAAACCGCAATTTCCGTCACCCGTACATCGAGCAATCTTCAAGATATGGAAGAATGACGCCTGGTACCTATCGACGTAAGGGAAAGTAGATGTGGTACCTAAATCATACACAATTTTAAAAATCAGGTAATATTCACTAGGGGTGTTCAAAACTGGATACCGGAAATTCCGGTCCGAATTTCCGAATATCCGAATTTTTCGGAAATCTGTTTTTTGCATCTGATTCCGGTTCGAATTAATCCGAATATCGAAAAAATCGAACGGAATACCGGATATCCGAATTCGATTTTTGATGATTTATAGTTTTTATCCATGCTTGATTAATTGTCTTATTGACTTGCATCTCCATCATTATTTAATACAATAATAAAAAAACTATATATTACAAGGCTACAAGCCAATAATATGCCATGCAAGGCTAGAAAAGTTCTCAAGTTCTAAAGTCTCAAAGAGTCAAATCTCAAGTTCTCACTCTAAAGGGAATAGGGGATGGAAAGGAATTAAAGTATGCAAATTATAATATTACATAAGTCTACC
>SNQN01004588.1:1089-13923 GCA_008642245.1 Bassia scoparia | reverse complement strand
CATGTTATTCAGGGAATCAGCGCTTCATGCCGACCCATAGGACGTGAAAGGGTTGTCAAGAGGTAGGGGTTTTGTCGCCATTTGGAGGTGCAGGGTAAGGTTTCGAGAGGCATGGAACACGGTCATGACGTGCATGCGACCCATGGGACGAAAGGAGGGTTCTCAAGAGATCTGGTTCGTGGCTAAGCGGTAAGGGTTTGTTTGATTTGTTGGGTTTTGAGAGTCTGAATTTTAGGGTTTCAAATTCGAGGGGTTGCTTTGGGTCGCCATCTGTGAATTTGAGGATTTCCTGATTTTAGGATTCTGATCAAATATAAGACGATTCTTTAAACTAAGTCCACGAATCTGCACAATAAAGGTAGTGATCTGATTTCGAATTTAATTGTAAGATTTTTGCTGAGATTTTGTAGTTATTCTTTTATGTGACTAATGTGATACTTATGTTGTTTTGAGGTTGGATTTTGTAAGCCCTTGAACTGCCTCTTCAGATAAAGTATGCGCCATGGCTTGGGTTAATGCAGATTTCTTACTCGAGAAGTGCTTGTTTGTGTATTCTCCTTAGCATGCAGAGCAATGGAGGAAAGTCAATACGGTTGGTGCCATTGGCAGCAAACAAGCAACTGAGTTGACAAGAGGGATACAATCAACACTTTTCGCGAATATGCTGCCCTCTTGTGACACATAGCAGCAAAGTTTAACAAATCTTTGCCAATTACAGAATTGATCGCCTAGAATTGTTTTGACCAAAGAATTGGCCCAATTTGTTGGTACATTCTCATTATCACACTATGTAATACATTGAATCTTTAACAGATTACAAGATAACAGGGAATTCAATACCATGTAAATTCTGAACATAGTTTCTGCTTTTTTCTTTTATGTTTTTTATGTGATATATTTAGTACATTGATGTTCAGTTGGCAATTGCTTATTGATAAGTGATACAGAAATACTAATTATGAAGGTTTGACGTTCATCATTTCCTGGCTTCGTGTTCAGTTGTCTCTCTGTTGGATGTTCTTGTCTATGTTCAGATTTTCAGACCTTTACTGATTCTTTTAGTATAGAAAGTATTGAGTTAGTACATGTTTAGGGGGTGATAGATCCTGATACAGGYGAAGGATAAGCYGAGAGGTGATAAATCTAGAACAGGGTGGCATGGGCTATGGGGGAGTCAGTAACGGTGCCATTGCATAATTTCGGGTTAGAAAGTATGGGCATGACTAATTTGCTGGGTGTGTTAAGTTGAAGCTAGGTGCCAAAATTGCTGGCATATACACGAGAATTCTTATTAAATTAGATGCAACACCGTTTTTCTTTAACTCGCATATAGACTAAAATAAGGGAAAAAGTTCCTAGCAAGATTGAAATACAACAAAGGTTGGAATTTTTTGTGAGTAATTTTGTAAAGAAATGCAGTAAGGAAACTACAATTATTTTCATCTGACAAAACTGTTAGTGGCTTAAGATCGACCAGGTGTTGGGGAGGCTCCGGTGGCAGTGGAAAGGCCAGGTAATGTTGTTACCGATGGAAGCTCTCGTATTTTAAATGTCCTGGTGGGAGTGGTGGTGGTCGGCTGGTCTCTATGCTTCTCACATTATTCTTATGCTTCTTTCTGGATACTTGGTAAGTTTCAGAATTAACTTTATTTGACTTGGCTAATTGCTTGAATACTAGTTGTATGATGTGTTTGAGCCATTGATTTAGAAAAGCACGGCAGAATATTAATGGGTGTATTATTGCCTCGCTGCTAAAATGAGATGCTCGTTTAATGATAACCAATGCAGAGCAAATAACAGCCGTTCCTTTGGCACTCTACTGTCTTGCTCAGATTACAGTCTAATGCATGCTTAGAAGTTATGGGTAGCATAACAATTATCCCTCATTTAAAGCATAAAACATCTACTACAAAGTTCAAACTTCAAAAGAAACATAATAGATCATCTAATGAGTAGGGGAAACCCTGACTTCGTCGAGAACTGGACCACATAGTATTCCGAAGCCATCAGTCTTGCTGTGATAGAAGGAGCTGAAGAAAGTAATCCTCGTTCGATCCGAAACTGCCTTGAACTTCATACTAACTGTCTGGAACTTCCCCAGCCCTTGAGACAAGAATGGTGCTTTTAGGGTATCCTTCCCTGCAAATGCTTCGACCAACATAGATCCTTTGCACTGATTCTTAGCATCTCCGATTGTGAAAGTGAGGTTGTACATCTTGTTGGGAACTGTGCGGATAATCTGGGCAATAGCGCTCTCCCTCCCTGCTACAAGCTCGATTGCTGAACGGCCGAATGGAACATTGAAGTGCCTTTTGTCAATATATTTAACCGCCTTGAGGGATTCGATCAACCATCCAGGGAGTGGGGAGCTGATGTCTTGTTGTCTTGGAGGGAGGAGGATACCATTCGATGAGTTGAGCATCCTGTAAGGACCCTCCTCGAAGCCACCATTCCTTACGAGATTTCCTGTAAGATAGAACCTAAGATGATTAAGGGTTTGCTCACAGAATGGCTTGTTATAATTCAAGGGGTGCAATACCAATTGTAATGATGAGATGCGAATTAAATTTCGCATTAGTCAGATTTGTCAATTAATCTTACTTGAGTATGCTAGAGAAATACTTGTAATTTAAGATTTCATAGAAAAAGCAAGCCATTAAGAAGCAGATAATCCAATATTTAAACAAACAAGAAACATGAAACAATTGCTATACCTTTCTGAGGATAAACAGGCCGAAGTTCCTTGAGAGCAATGGCATCAATTAGAGGGCCACAAGCAGGGTCGTCTTCCACCCCGATATTATGGAAAGTGATCTTAGCAACCCTAGAAGTGGCCTTAAACCCGAAAGCATGGGCATCACCACCATCGGCGCTGTAAATCGTTTGAATGGGCAAGTCACCTTGGAAAGGAGGGACACTGACCCTTAAGACCTCTTCTTGGGCACAAGTCCTTGTGGCTCCAAAGGTCAGTGCATAGGATGCCCCTTGTTTCACAGGCACCGACTGCGTGATTGAAGCCTCATTCCCGAGCCTCACGGCGTGTTGACCATGGGCAACGGGAAAGTATGTACCTCCTGGCTGGGGCCCTCCGCGGATGTACTCAACAAACCCATTAATTTCCCATTTGGGCAGGGAAAATCTCCCAACAATTTTGGTGTTTTTGAGTTGCTTTGGTGGATCTTCGAAGTTTCCATTTGGAAGCAGTCCTGAATGTAAATGAAATGGGAAACATTACTTACATTTACCTAACAAATATCCTACTTAAGTTCAAACAGTCAAGTTCCATAGATAATTCAAACATCAAATTCAAGCTACCCTCCCGGTTTCTCTGACATCCTAAGATCGATTCTTATTTCCCCTTATGACTCTCTTAGGGCCAAAATAAAAAATTCAAAGCAGCAGTAAAGGGCTCAAACCAGCCAAATCAAGATTATCCAAACTGAACCAATTACATGCAGCATAAGCTGATATCAACATAATCCCAGCAAATATACATACTTTTGAATTCAGTACAGTAAGTTGGAAACTTAGCACTAAACAGTGTTAGACAGCAATTTTTCACATAATTTCACAAATAAACTAAGCTATAAAAATGAATTTTTATGCATATCATTTCTCCAAACTTTCAACTGAGAGTAAATTCAAGGCATGTGCAAGCAGAAGACCCATTTTCCCGAATTGTCCAACTTAATAAACCCAGCATTTAATATGTTTTCTTTAATTAATCTAATGAAGAAAATGAGAGTGCATAATAAAATCAAAAAAAAAAAAAAAAAAAACTTATCATACCTGGATTTTAAAAAAACAATCACTGCATTTTTTTGAATATGAAGCAAAAAAAACAACATATTAGCACAAAGAAGGGAACTTCTTCCAAGAAAAGTTCATTCAAGATACCATTCAACGAACTAATGCAATTAAAAATGTTTTCATGTCTCAAATTATATACTATAGATTAAACTGCTAACACTGTTCTTCTTCAATTAGAGTACATTATTATCTGAAATATCAGACAACTCAAAAAAAAAATATTCAGGTGAAACAACATAGCAATATTATCTTCAAATGAGAGGGTTTAAGCATATACCTCCTCTGTGATTGTTATGCTTATGATTAAGAGAGCTCCCAACCACAAGAACTGTATTAGCAGCAAATAAAGGATATTAGAGTGAAATATGCAGTGCCATTTCGAGTTTTTGGAGAGAAATAGTGTGAAAGTAGCTTCAGAGTGAGAACTGAGAATAGAGGTTCAATGAGGTGGTTCATTTTTATAGAGATGAAGAAAGAATACCAATTGGTGATTTCATTTATTTGTCTGATGTCGGTTGATTTTAAATCAAAACCTTTTGCCTTAATTTATTGGTAAATTCTTGGTTGATGATTATATTTATTTGCTATGGAAAGTAGATGTGTTCCTGCTATTTTCTTGACTTTGGATTGGGTATAGATTGAATTCGAGAGCTTAATCACTTGTTTAGGGTTTAAAGATGAAGGATTTATGTGAGTGAGTGATGATTTAATGTAAGTCACTCAATGTATTTAATCTGTTAGATGCAATTTATGCGTGTAAGATGCAACTTCTTTTAAGCGAACACTCAGCACTCGGGCCGTTTTATCTTAAGTACTACTCGATTCGGTTTAGAATGGTTCCATTCTACGTCATATTTCGATTCATTTCAATTTTAAAAATAACGCCAATGCCTTTGAGGCTAGATATGTAGTCCAATTGTTTATCTCAGGATCTAGTCCTAAGGAATCCCATATGCTTTTACCAACAACTCTACCTTTACCAAAAGTTACACTTTGAATACAAGTTTGAAAAGTTGCAATTAGAGCACTCAAATCCGAACACCGTTAGTTTTGCCTATTATGATAGTCTTTTACTCCGTTTTAATGCAACTAATGAACCCCACTTAATAGTCTAAACTAATTGTGTTAAGGAAGCCTACATGGTGTGTTTGTTCTTATATTAGTTATATATACTCTCTAATTAATATCATAAAGTCATTAGTTCATCACAATCTACATGCGTTGGTAATTTACATTAGATGTAATTTTTTTGTCGATTTCGATCCTTCTTYCTTACAACAATATGAACAAAACTTTTTGAATCATYCAGACAAATTCAATTAGTAAATTAATTATATGCGGTCGCTGATGACATAGAGGTTAGACATATAAGWTACTTCAAAATTCATATTGATACGAGTYTTTCTTCMGRATGTCTTTTAAATTACTTAYCTACYGAGTACRTTAAATCCTCCACGAAAAAAGCCGGCCTTTTAAAAATGACGATTATCCGTATCTAAGTGACAAGTTTAGAGTCAACCAAACACGTTGTTTATAGAAGCAAAATAGCAAGTGATGACTTTTACTTCATCATACAAGCACATGTAGTAAGATGGATCTTTTGTACAAACACAAAAGCCATTGATGAGTATGAAAATACAAGTACATGGTTTAGTAACGGCCGTGATTGGCTCTTTATGTAAATGACAAAAATTATCCAAATATTTTTTCTGCCTTTTTTTGGCATTTTTCTTCGCTCCTAACATGGCCACTTCACAGCATGTATGTCATTATACAGAAATTGGTTGTTTTCTGAGATGCTACGGTGTGTCGAAGTGTCTAACCGTATAGAGTTCTATCTTTAAAACGGATTTTTTATTCCAAACACCTAAAATGAAATAAAATTTTAACTATATGATAGCCTAAAATTCAATTTTCGAACACAGATTCTAAAAATGTTAAAACGACTTGATTGAGTTTAATGGATATTTTCGTATTTGGGAGACAAATGGCGTGATTTCATTCTCAAACTATGTGTTTGAGACGTAAACAATCGTCAGTATCTTTTTTTTTTTTTTTCTTTATATGTGCATTGGCAATTGAAATGCTGATAACTGATATAGTTTGTTGATTGCATGGTTATGCTTCAGTTTTGCATTGCATAGGATCCTTCATTTACACTTCAATCAGACAATCATACAATTYTATCAAAGTATGGTGGAGTATAAAATTGTAGCCTGACTTTGGACCAAAAATATATAAGGATGTATATATAATCGAGGGAAGACAAGATACTTCCCTGATTTGATGATCATGCGTCGTTGTTCTATGGGTTACTCGCTCTTTTTTTTCGTTGCTAAGAAAGCTACAAAAGTAGAAATCACCTTGAATTAGGAGAAAAGTTTTAATCATTTTCTTTTTGAGTTATCTCTCGGACTCTCACTCTTATTAGTCGCTTTGTTGTTTTTCTTCGCATATCATTCGTTGTAAAAGTTATTGCAAGTTAGTTGGTCATGGTGTAAACTCTCTAAAGGTTTAGAAATCAAGGGGTATAAGGGCGTGTACAATGACAAATAAATTGTCAAATTAGCTTATATTGCCACATAAGAATTCCACTATTTTTTATTTCAAGCTAGTTTATATCACAATGGTTAGCTAATTGTTAAATTAGCTTTCCATTAAAATATGTTCCACTTACCTATATTTACTTACATATATATTTACGTGTGGGAACACCCATATTAATGCACTTTTTTTCTCCAAGCAAATTGTAGTCAAGCTAATTGATCAATTTTGTTCCAATTGATTAAGCAACTAGCTACAGACTTTTAAATTGCAACTAGTCTCCTGTTACAACCATTTACATGCCCTAGATATATAAAATATTACATTAGTAGACTTTTTATGTTTTCAAATAGGTCTCGAATTTAATTAGACTGTTGTTTCTTTTCCATACTGTAAAACGATAAATTCTTGTGTGGTTCATTTTTAATTACAAGTATTCAGTGATTGGGTCTTTGAAGTTAATGGATTGGAGCTAAACACAAACAAAAATAGTGTCACTAGCATCGTGGCCTTGTGGGTAAATTCTAAGGGAACACCTCTTGCCCTCCAATATTTGTCAATTGGGTGTTAAAATTGTAACTTATACGGATATGAACTATGGAGTACAATAGATAATAATTTCTGTGTACTGTGAATGTACGAGTAATTAAAGTTATGTTCAATGTTCGGTTAATTTCTTACTAGAGTTTTTTCATCTGATTGAATTTAATTTAATTTTTGTGTTGTGATTTCTAATTACGGTAGTTATGATTTGAATTTTCTTATTGATATGAATTTTGTAATCTATAAATAGTACAATGCTTAAATAAACTTGAATAGGACCATAACCTAAATTTGAGGTTTTTTTTTGGTAGTTAAATTGAGTTCTTGTAGGTGGTTTAACTAGTACTATTTAAAGGATTGGGAGGAGAGGAAAGCAAAGTCGAAAGAAGCTTAGAATCTATTTGTCATTCATTTAGAGCTCAATTTCTTTAAAATTGACGAATTTATTTAAACACTCCATTATCATCTTTAATCATCAACCACATACACATTCGAGGCTCCTCAAGTCACACACCACCTCTCCTTAGCTTGAGCTGAATTTAGTGAATTTGGCTTGGCAAAGCAATTGGCACCAATATATAGACGTTAGGCTGTGCAAATCGGAATTCGGAATTTTCCGATCCGAATTTCCGGATATCCGAATTTTCGGAAATTATTTTTATTTTCATTACGGATCCGATCCGAATTATTCGGATTTCTGGATTTCCGGTTATTCGGTTTTCGGATCGGAAATCCGGATTTCCGGATCCGAATTTAATTAAAATCAAGAAGCATCGAAACATCCACAAAAGCGTTGAATGAGTGAATGATGCACAAAAAATCTGGTTCTACTGGCTTCAAATGCTGCAAAGTCATGAATAAATCAAGACAAAGTTAGTGCATTAATGTCCATCAAAAAGTTAATAATCACAACAATATATAAAGTTAACCCATAAAAATTAAAAATCATAAGTCACTCAAATCTATCTTACTACTAGGATTATTAAATAAAATAAATTCAGAAAAAAACAAAAAAAAACTACTTGTAAAATGTTTGGAATGAAAGACGAACCGAAGCGAACGCTCTGTCGGCTGCGCGTCTGGGTGGGCGTATGCGGCGGCTGTACTAGGCGCGATCTGGGCAAGTTGATCTGGGTACTGAGACGGCGGCAACGGCTGTGGCTGGGTACTGGACGATTGCACTGCGGCTGGCATATGGCTAGGGTGGAGTTGATCGCGAAGGTTTTGAGTGTTTTTTTTGATGTTTTCTGTTGAGAGTCTTGAGACTTTGAGTTTTGAGTTGAGTTTGATATTTTGGATTTGGATGTGAGTGACTAGCTGACTACTGCTAGTCTGCTACTGTCTATGTGGAGATGTGACTCAATGGGATATAAAATTTGATAGGATTGCAAAGCCCATTCTAATAAAGCCCCATTCTCCTGCATTTTAAAATAACGGAAAACCGATATCCGATTTTCTGAAATCGATTCCTGGATCCTGATTCGGATTTCCGATTTTTAAAAACGGATCCGATCCGGTTTCTGAATTTCAAAAATCCGGATCGGATATCCGGATTTTCGGAAAAAAAAAAAATCGATAACCGTACGAAATTCGGAATCATAATTTCTGCACAGCCCTAATAGACGTGACACAATCTCAACCTCATCACAAATATAAACTTCGTACTACTTCATAAGTATGTATTCAAACAATAAATATATGTCATGTGAGCTATTTTGCCTCCACATATATGGTGGACTTGTATAGATAAACTCAACATTGATTAAATTGTTCAATTTTGCGAAGTTATTATTCGGAAAATCCTAAATTAAAAACTATACAAGAAATGTTGGAAGGTAGGTTTTTTAAACACAATCACCACATACAATATCTCGATTAGTAAAAAATCTAACTTGATAAAAAAATATGGAGTAATGGATTTTAACTAATAAGAGTATTTCTCAAAATATATTTGTGTGTTATTTTCTTAATGGATAAATTCACTAAATGTATCTTTTTACTTAACTAGTTTCGAACTGTGCGATGCACATATTGTTACTAACTTTAGTATGAAAATATTGTGTAATGTAATGAAGCTTAGAATTTTATTTTGATTTTACTTGGAACTGTTTTAGGTAGTGTACTTAGAAGGTAAAACACATGGAAATATAGGCAAGTTGAGGATAATGTTTAAGTTGTTTATATTATAATGTTATAAAGAAAAGATAAGAGAAGATTTGTATTGCTACGAAAATCTCAATTTTCTAGGAGTTTACCTTATATTCTTAACTTAGACGGAGTAGTTTATTTAATTGTTTTTTGTTACGTAGAACTAACGTGAAACGTATTATCTCGTAGTTTATAGAAAGTTTTTTTTAAAAAACATAATTTTGTAATTGCACTAAATTCAAAACTCATACAGTAGTTATTCAATTTAATTTTTTTATGTAGATCATGTAACTCCTAAAAAATGTTAGAATTAAAATACATTGAAATATAAAGGAAAAATAAATAATAAAATATGGATGAAATTTTTTTTACTATCACTATTCTCTTTTTTAAACTGGCCTGTGCCGGCCGTGTGTTGCCCATTATTTTTGTTTTATTTTTTGATATAGAAAAAATTATATATTTTTAATTTTTTCTCAAATAGCATTTAATTACTTCATACTTATCTATTTTTAATTTATTTAAAAAATATCTCATTAAATTTTGTTGAAAGCATTTATTAAGAATTTGAATCAATCATTAATAATCTCAATAAACCTTAAGGAAACATTAATTATTAGATTTAGATATTAGGTAGATAAACAAAGTTTATAAAAAGAAAAGATAAAAGAAGTTTGACATGTGGAGTAAATGACCATCACAATGTTTGTTTAGTAGTTAGTCTTATAGAATAGATTAGTTAATCCCATCTATATGATGCATTTATGTTACGACGACTTCTAAAAAATAGAGCTTTTGTATTTGGTATGGTAGGAATGCGTGTTTATTATAATTTAATCTCATCAATGTTTATAGGGTTGTAAAAGATCGTATTAAAATTAATATTTTTATCAATTTAAATAAATATTTAAAAAATATTAGATTACTATTTTTTTTGGTGGATTGCACCTAATTTTTATCTCAGGGTGATTTGCACTAATAAACGGTGACTTGCACAATTGATAAAAGTACCGGGTACATTTGCTACAATGGATAAAGAATATATAACATCTTTTTTTTTAAAAAAAATATTAAAATTTAATTTAATAAAAAGCCTAAAATACCTTTGAAAGTGGGAAAAAATTCTCCCGAAGGTATAAAAGTGCTAAACTTTTGATTTAATCTCATGATTCTGTAATGTTAGGACCTAATCAACACTTAATTCCGGTCCGAAGTCCGGTCTGAATTGAATTGAAGCTTTGGGCAAGACTTTTTCGGCCGACCTATTTTTTCGGAGGTATTTGGAATCAAAATTTTAAAAAATCTGCGAACACAAAGACTTGAGCATCTTTAAGAATGAAAGGTTAATTCAACCACTAGTTTCCACAATATATTCCATTAATTTATCATCTAAAATTTATAATAAGTCTCATCATCATAATACTTAACTAATTTTAAGATAATGTATACGAGTACCTTTTTCTTTATTTATTTTAGTTACAACTACGCGTATTATTTTCATGCTAAGAGCACTCACAGCAATTGCTTTGATTTTTGCTCAAACAAAAATTGATCTAAAATGGTGAGGGTGTATTTGTAGTATGAGCTAAAATAGTCTCTGATTGAGCGCTCAGTTTTATGCTCTATGCTGAGCTATTGAAGAAACAACAGTAACATAGTGGGCCCCGAGCCAGAGTCAAAGTAATTTTTGCTTTTCTCACTACCAAAACGACGGTTGGTATGGGAACTTGCCCTTATCAAACGACCGTCTTGGTAGGGAAAGCAAAAAAAAAAAATTAGACCGCACTCCCCTTGCAGTGAGAGGTCTGGTCCCTATTGTAGCGCGACGGTGGCTGGGGTTGTGTATTAACAATTCTAATAGTGCAACGGCTGTTATTATTGTAATTTTCATCATCTATAAATATACACCCATTGCTAATTCCACACTCTTGCAAAATCAGTAAAATCTCTTATTCTTAAATATTTGCCTATTGCCTCAAGCCAAGGTAATTTTCCTCCTAAACATTATTTATGTTTTGAATATTATTAAAAATATTTTATTTATTTAGTATATTATAAGGTAGTATTGTTTGTTATGTATTAATTGTTATTGTTATTATTAGTTAAATTTGTTGTTGTTTAAATATTTAATACAGCAAAAATAGAGTAGTTATCAATTTTTTTATTTTTACGAATAATACGAATTAATTAAATACAATAATATAAAGTATAACTAAAATAGAATATTAAGAAATACATGAATTCACTTGTCTTTAATTAAAAGTTAAAAAAAATAAAGATTGATGTGGAATATGAGGGTTGGAAAATATAATAGGAGAGAGAGTGTTGTGAGCATTTTTTGTTAATTGGTAAAGAGAGATGATAAGAGTTGAGAAAAATTTGTGGATAGGTGAGAGGAATAGGAGAGAAAGTTTGAGCATTTTTTCTCACATATGAGTGGTCGTAAAACTCGATCTATTGTCTTTAAATTTTTCCTATATCAAATTCTAAATATAGCTATAATCGAGAATCATACTCTATTGTATTTTACTTTATGGCTCGGCATAACCGTTGGCACCGCCCGAGCTTAAAACAAGTAGTTAGAGTATATCTCGTGATCTCCGTAAATCAAATATTTGAAGTTGTAACTTTACAAAATGCCACTGATATATTAGAAAAGTGCTGAGTTTACACACTATTCAAAATCATTAGCAACTATGGTAACAGTAGAAACTGGTGGAGGTGCACAAACAATTACGAACTTGATCGGATGTCAATTATATACAAGCACCGATCTGGGGACTCGGGTGAGCGCATAGCATAAATTACATATTTGTAAGCAATTTGAATGGTTTCAAAGGTGACCTAGGTTCAAGTGGTGTTGTATGCGCCCAATCAAGTCTTTACTATTGGGGACGGACCAGCTCCAGTTGGTACTGTCTATGTGCACCAAATTAGTTTTTCGTATGTTTGTGCCTCGATCTAGTTCGTTGCTATGCGGCAATTATTACCTAATAGGAAATAGCGGATCGGATGAACTAAATCCATACGGATGTAGCAATTACATGTGATCCCAGGCCAAACAAGCAACAACCCTGATCATCACACTTTAACGAATAACTACCATCTCATTCTTCACACCAACGATAAGACGACATGTAAGCAAGAGACGTACAGTAGCACGATGCTCTAGAAGTTTTTTTAATTCAAAACAAGATTTTCATTAAAAATAAAAAAAATTCAATAACCGTACATTCCAATTAAATCTCAAACCCGATTCGAACTCTTTTACCGTTACTGCACCTTCCTCAAATAGGCTCGTTTCGCACATGCCGTTCTCTCTCATAATTCCACCCACTCTCTCTCATCTTCAACCTTCAGCACCACCTCGGTCTTTCTCTCCTAATTTCAAAATGCCTCCAAAAAGCAACCACCAGACCAATCACCGCCTCAACATCCGCCCTTCGAAACCACCCCTATCTCTACCGTCAACGCTCGCCTGGGAAAAAAAATATCCATTCGATAATTGTACCAGAAGAAGACGCAGTCTTCTTGAACACACCTCCTTCCGACCCGACACCTACATTCTGGATTTCCGTCAAAAAACGATGTCAAGCAGCTTTGGTTTACGACAGGCCGAAGGGGATTATTGGCGTTCGAAAGGTCAGCTATTGTTCCTGTTTCTCTTACATAGATTTCTCGATCAGATCCTCGTCAATGCCGCGTACATATGTCAGCGTTTAGTCGAAGTAAATAAGACCGATTGGTTCTGAGAAAGTACTAGTTGTAAATGTAATTCAAGAAGGCTAA
>SNQN01004587.1:0-46441 GCA_008642245.1 Bassia scoparia | reverse complement strand
TAAGACTATAAGAGAATGGGTAATTCAAGCACATCAATTCACAATTTTTTTTATTAAGGGTATTAAAGTCTATTAAGCACATTTAATCATTAAGGGTAATACCGACTTTTAATAGGGGGACACCATCTTCCTCTCCCCCTTCCCTTATATAATAGAGATTATATTTCTCGGCATCAATCACCAGCTTAAGCTCTATCATGACATTTTTCTCTACTTTATGTCTAATTATTGCAAGAATTATGTTACAGAGGGAGTATAAGACAGTTAGTATTTACAATTTTGTGTTTGACATGATTTGTGGTAATAAATAAGGGAAGATGGGTTTTAAGGACAAAAAAGATTGGAGAGAAAGTGTATCAAGATGCAATAAATTACAATCCACAATACATTAAAAATCGATTTAATGAGAAAATTATATATAACATTAAAAATCGAAGAGGACAAGACTTTCTTTTTATTGGCGAATCTTTTTTAATTAAAAAATAGATTTCCGGAATTAGGATATGACATAATTGTTGATTCGCCAGATAGAAAAACGATTGCATTTTGCATCTTTGACTATGCATTTGAATAATGCATTATTGAATCAAGTATGGTTCGGTTATTATAAGCTCTTCAATTGTAAACTATCGTTCATGCTTATTTTTGACGTGCATAATTTACATACTCATTATAATATCAAGGTGT
Source organism: Bassia scoparia (assembly GCA_008642245.1). NCBI lineage: Eukaryota > Viridiplantae > Streptophyta > Magnoliopsida > Caryophyllales > Amaranthaceae > Bassia > Bassia scoparia. The sequence goes on along the minus strand of SNQN01004587.1, from coordinate 45,754 downwards.
TATATAGATGTCCAGAATATATATATATAATTCACAAATTTAGTAAGTTATTCAATTCAGACGGACGAGGACGATCGAGTTATTAAGTAATCATTTGTATAATGAAGTTCTTGATGAATGGTAAACTATTGTTTATGCAACTATATATACTTGTTTTTCTTGTGTATTTATAATATCAAGTTGTTGTATAGATATATAATAAAACTCATGATTAATTCAATTTATTTTTTCATTCAAATTGATCTTATATGTTTGAACTTTGTATAGTATAGTTTTTGACTTTGTCATTTATGATCAACGTTTTTTTTAATTGTTTGAACTTTGTTGTTCTTGGTTACCAAGCAATGCATACAATAATACACCAATTCCTTGAAATTAGTTTTGTATGTTTGGTTCACCATAAAAAGGTGTTATAACCGACATATATAAAAATTTCTAAACACCAAGGGAAGAGTTGATGGTTGATTTTCTACTCTTCATAGGAATATTCATTTCCTTGGAGTAGTGACCTTAGAATTATATTTAATATAAATTACATATTTTTTTGCATACAAACAAGTGAACAACACCGAGAGTTTTTCACACTAATTTCCCTATCGTCCCATTGGATCACCGACAACAATAATGTTTAGTAGGTAATTATTCTCAAAAGACTTTAGTTTTCGTGGAAAATTTCTTCCGTTATAAAATTCCATGGAAATTCTCTATATTGTTTGGTTAATTTACATACAGAAATGTTCATATTAAGGGAATTACATGAGAATAACATATATTTTTATTTTATTTCTTGTTATTATTTATTTAATATATAACAACATTAATTATAGGTAGAAAAAGCAAAAAATAAATAAATTAATAAAAAAAATTATTTTGGGTCTCAATCTCAAGTTTTGAGTTAAGTCTTAGAATTTCAAAACTTAAGTACTTGAGACTTGCTTGAGATTTTAGAAGAAAAATGGGGAAAAGCTTAAGCCTAAACTTCAAGTCTTAAAATTTAGGTGTAACATTATTTTTTGGTGGTCACCACTAAAAATGATACCATCAATTGTTGTTAAGACTCCCTGAAGCTTGTCCATTTTTATCACTTTAGCCCCAAGACTCCTAAGACTCAAATATATACCTCATTATTTTACTTTTTTTATTCCATTATATTGTCTACTTCGCATATGAATACAAACATTATTAAATTGGAGTAGGTCTCATATTTCAAGTGTTATGTTGAGTCTTGAAATTTAAAGACTCAACTTCAAATTTGGCTAAGTTTTTAGAAGAAAAACTAGTGGTTTGCCTCGAGCGATGTCCGGGTTGTCGTCAATTATAAATTTGTTGTACATTCTAAATTTCATAATTTTTTAGATTTTGTGATTCGTTGTGTAAAGATTTTAAGATGACATGATATATTAATCGAGAAGATGTCAAATTTAAGAAATTAAATCATTCATATGAAGATAGAAAAAGGAACGTAACTATTAGAGACTAAAAATTATCTTGTTGACTAATGTTGACCGAGATACTGTATCTCATGGAGATTTCAGCCTGGCGAATAGTTAGGAGATGACCCATTAAGCACGACCCAAAGGGAAAAGCCTACTATGCATTTAAACGGAAGTTTGGAGGGAAAGGAGGAAGATTCAAATGTCAAAACACCAAGTAACCGTTGCTAAGGAGAAACTACCATAATCTGATCTCCACCCCACGATCTTCATCACTTGAGGCCTATAAATCGGTAAAGCCAAATTAGCTTAGAGTAAGAGGCATCAAACACGACACATCAAACAATCTAACTTTCTCTTTTGCATTTTATTGATTTCCTTAGCCGCACTTGGCTTAGCAGCCAAGTATTGTTTAGCGTAGCATAGCGTAGTTCATCCTCATGGATCAATAGCTTGTCACTCTATTTTCCCAATTGTATGAGTATGAAGTAATCATCCTTCCTTGTAATGCAGTTTTAGTCTCATTCTATCGTTACTATCATAATGGAAGGCTTTCGTATCTTTTCAATCTTGCTTGTTCTAAGCTTCAAATTTATTCCATACTAGGCTCAATTTTCCATGTTTTTGCATTCTTTGTCCTTCTTTTACGATTTTATGAGCCATTTTAAATTAGCGAAATTATCTTTATAATCAGTAACCAGCGGGGCAACCCTCTAACGAACCAAAAACAACATTGGGCGGTTGACTTGTTGGTGAAGTGAAAAATCACCTCAACAGTATTTTTCGACGACTACGGTGGGAGAGAATTGAAGCTTGTGATGCATAAGTTAATTTTCAGCCATGGCCCCTAAGAGATCCACTCGAAGGAGTGTAAATTAAGAGGATGACAATTCATCAGATCAAAATCTTGATAATTCACTTGAGGATCTTGGTGATTTAGAAATTGTTCCACAACATCAATCTACTGAAGGTCTTCTTCCTCCTGAGCAAATTGAGTCTCAAACGCAAAGGCTAAATGGCTTGTATCTAAACAGGGGGAAGATCACTCTTCTATCGCCAGAAGCTTACTCAATTCAATATATACACAATATTTGGATATTGTTAAAAGCTTACTGGAGGACCTAAAATAAAATCACAAGGAGGAGTTCAATAATCTCCATCGTGGTATGGTACATGAAACTGTTAGAGTAATACCTGCCGAGTTATAAAACTTTGTCTCTTATTCTCAGCAGGTAGTTACCAGACAAGTGGATAGGATGATATTGGATATCAATGAAACATTAAATACGACTAACGTAGCATTGACTAAGATTGTAGCAACTGAGGTAATTACCCGGTTGGAGCCGTTGGTGGAGAAATATAATCAACTCAATGAGAGATTGATGAATGTGTTAACCGCCCATGGTTCATTAATAACTATCGACAATCGAAGGGAGTTACCTTCTTTAGGTTATCCTAGAACAAACAATTTGATGGGATCTAATGTCCTTTCGACCCTTCAGACTGTATCAAGGAGTATCTCTCTCCAAGATGCCAATGAAGGTAGGGTTGAGCAAGACCGGGTACCCGGTCATTTTGGGGGGAACCGGAACCGGAACCGACCGGTTCCTAATAATTGGAACCGGTACCGGTTGGACCGGTTCCAAAATTTTTGGAACCGGAACCGGAACCGCTGGGAACCGGTTCCGGAATCGCTGGGAACCGGTTCCGGAACCGGTTACCCGGTTAGATTTTTTAAAAAATAAAAATAAGTAAAAGGCAAAGATTATCTAGCTAATTTCATACTTGTATATGTGTATTTGGCCACAAAAACACAATGCTTTATACAATAGTATTTCAAATTTCTATAGTTTATATAATTTGGATTTTTTTACCTTAACAAATGTATTTTAATAAACTCAAAAGTCATAACCAGTTACTTGGTACTGGTTATAAAACCGGTGGTGCCGGATACCCGGTACCGGGACCGGTATCACTGGGTACCCACTGGGTACCGGTTCCAAAATTTTTGTACCCGGAACCGGAACCGGTCACCACCGGTTCCTCATTTTTGGAACCGGAACCGGTACCGATCCAACCGGTTCCAGTTCCGGAACCGCCGGTTCCGGACCGATTCCAAGTACCGGGCCGGTTACCCACTGTTTTTGCTCATCCCTAAATGAAGGGGGCAGGAGTCAGAGGAGGGAAGCTGGTCTAAGGTCAGGTTATGAATCAGGCTATAACCACAACGATCTTAGACCTTCTTCTTTCCCTCTGCCTCCAAACCCAATACCTTAGACTTCGTCAATGGAAACTATTCCACCCACGGGAAAAAAATTAAACCTTGGTGCATGGGCTAGCGGTTATGGTAATGGGGGAATATCTAACATGGCTAGTGGTTTTCAAACCGCCACTAGTGGGTGTTCATCTTAGAACTTGCATCCTGCTACTCATGAACCACAACCCACATATATTCCTCAAATAAAGAATCAAGGCTATCGTCATCAAGCTTACTCCAACCAAATGTTCCACCCCAAAGCAACCGTTAGGGGGCAAGGTTCACAGGGACAAAATAATGCTTATGGTTGATTTCAAGTGATGGGGCCATGCTCAAAACTCCAATAACACTGTTGGTTTCCAACCTGGAGTCAGATATAACCAAAATCCGTATGGGGAGATGCCACATCCTGCATATTACCCTGATAATTAATATGCGAATGCTCAGGCTCAAAATTTCCAAGCGCCAGTGGAACAGGCTCCCAATGAACCTTTTTTAAGGCAAGTGGAAAAAATGATCCAAAGGGCTATGGGTCATAATGTTGGTTATCCAAGGAGAGGGACTTGCAATCCTTATCCTGACTAGGTTGATAGGATGTATCCTTTCCCTAGAGGATTTAAGGTGCATGAGTTTTTTTCCTTTATTTTTCTGCTGATGGATCAATGTCTGATGAAGAACACTTAGTCAGGTTTAACAGCCAATGTAGGAAAGTAGCAGATAATGAGTATCTCAAGTTGAGATTATTTTCCAACTCTCTTAATGGAACTACATTATCTAGGTTTACCCATCTTCCTACAAACTCTATACAAATTTGGAAAGACTTGTGAGGGCAATTCCTTTGCCATTTCACAAGAGTAAAAGTTGGAGTCTCCATAGGAGACTTGACCAAAATAGCGTAGGAAAAGGGAGAGCATGTAGAAGATTCTATCACCAAATTTAAGTGTGCAAAGATTAGATGTCATTTTAACTTACCTGAATATGAATTTGTTGCAATAGTCCAGGAAGGGATGTCTTTTCCGTTTAGAAAGAAATTTTAGGGTCAATATTTCCCTTATTTTGTGGCTCTATCTAGTGTCATAAACTCATAATGGCATTTAAGAGATGTTTGGCTGAAGAATTGGAAAGCAAACACAAATATTATACCAACCATGCCGCCAATAGAACATAAGAGTGTATAGATCTGGATGATGATCATGATGATGCGGCTATGGCTAAATTTGCTCAGGGCCCACCATTTAAATGTCCCCAATTAGTTAACAAAAAGTCATCCTAAAGGAAAGATTTTAAACCCAATCAGAAGATGTAATAAACATGTGATGTCAAAAAATGTGATGAGATCTTTGATCGGTTGTTAAAATTTAGGAAGATTAAACTAGTTGGTCGACATAAAGATAGAGACCATAAGGAAATAAAAGGAAAAAACTAGTGTAAATGGCATGATGCATTCACACATAAAACAAGTGATTGTATAATTTTCAGAAATAGAATTCAAGATGAAATTGATAAAGGAAACATTAATTTCCCTGATAAAAGAGCTAATGCATGTGATGTTGATTCTGAATTTTTATCAGAATTAGAACAATATGAGATGGATTGTAATATAGTTAGAATTCATACTAATGCTCTTTCTCGTATTAACATATAGGATTTATCTAATGTTGCTTTTGCTGTGAAGTTATACGATTGAGTTGTGGAAGAAGGAGTGCTAGTTGCTCCAAAATGCCAGGAACATGATTATGATAACCTCAATATATGCAAGTGGCATTTCAATGTTGTACACTCAACTAATCAGTGCAAGGCTTTCAAAGGTTTCATCAACAAAGAGATGAGGACCGATGGGTTAGTCAACTGAAAGCAAAAGTACCAAGCGCTGGATCTTGCTAACTTCCTACCTAGGGGAAAGAAAGCTGAGACTGATCATGCGTAGTTTGACAATGCTAATGCTACTATGGATCATGATGGGAACAAAGGGTAGAAGGCTTAGACATATATGGAGGCAGTTCAGAAGTTTCCTTTGCAAACCAAAGTAGTAGAGGGGCTGAAGAAGTTGCACTTTAATATGTTACATTACGAGATAGTAAGGACTAAAGTCATCCCTAACAACCCAAGTTGGGTGTCTAGACACCAAAGGCCCAAGTTGAGAAGGAATCAAGGAAGGGATAAGTCAATCATCCTCGTTTGCCTTCTATTGTATCAGTTTTGAGCAGGCAGGGAAAACCTAAGGTGGTCTAGTTAAATAACAAGATTGAGAAGGTCTCTGGTTCTGATGTAGGAGACTAGGGGAATTTTTAAACAGAGGGGTGATGAAACAATCAAGAAAAGGAGCATGAGGATGACTTTGCTCTAGCCAAATAGAAGGGTTAAAAAGAAGGCTAGGTTGATCAGACAAACAGATGCCAACCAACTACAAGCAAATGCAGTTCAAGCGGATGAGGAAACTCTGCAAAAGGGAATGCTTAAAGTTGTCTCTATTGAGAAGCCTAATTTGGAGAGTGAAAGTGGTTGGAGAGAGAATTCAGGGAACGAAATTCCCAAGTAGGAGCCTCATTTGGTTCATGTCCAGAAAAAGAGGTCGAAAGAGAATACTCTTTAGACTCGGCCTCATCTGGATGAGACCCAGAGAGAGAGACCTTGTGAAGGAACTTTTCTGTCGGAGCCTCATTCAACTAGGAAATTTTTTCAGATAGAGACATTCAGGGATCATCCAATGAGTTACAGATTGTCAATATTCATGATCATCCTATAGTTAAAGACCTCATGGAGGACCTTATTAAAGAAGAATTAGCCAAGCATGGGACTGAAAGCTTTGCAAAAGATGTTTTGATGACTGAACAATCATCTAATGTGGAGTTAGTAAACTATGGTTTGGAGAGTTTGGATCTAGAGGTGTCCAAGCCAGATCTTGATTTGCTTGTAAATTATTCAAAGGGAGAACACAAGTTTAGCGCTTGTAGTGCAATGGTATTCCCCATAGTGTTCAGAGCCAGTGTGCCAAAGCAGAAGGATACTTCATGGGTAGTTGAAGTGGACCAAGCAGAGGTTATTGGTAAGACCTTTACTATGTCAACAGAGTTGAATAAATTGGACAAATTATCTAGTTTAGTACCATCTAGACACGGTAACTAAAGAGCAAGAACAGTTAGTTATAGAGCACTTTATAAAAGATTTCAGTGTGGACAACTCACATAGTAAGTCCTTGCTTGTATGTTACGGTCAATATAGATGGTATTAAATTAGATAAAGTACTAATAGACATTAGAGCAGCAATCAATCTTATGCCCTGGTCAATTTTTAAGAAATTGGGAAAAGGTAGGAAGGATTTGTCTAGTGTTAAGATTAGTATCACTGCATTCAATGGCAAGTCTAAGAGTACTGAAGGGTTAGCATGCATGCATGTTCAAGTAGGTACGTCTAACACTTGGTCAGCTTTCATTATAGTAAAAGGGGAGGGCAATTGCAATGCAATTCTCGTAAGAGAATGGTTGCACCAGATCTATGCTATTCTTTCTACTTTGCATCAAAAAATAATAATACGAAATGGTCATGAATATGAGATAGTGTGTGCCGATGTCGATGCTTATTTGATTAATATTAACCAAGATTTTTCCAGGGTACTTATGAGGACCTTGCCCGATAATGAAGGGATTGCTCTCAAACTTGAAAGTCAACCGACACCAAAAGTGAAAGTTATTTCAAGTGCAATAAGTTGAATTGAAGAGGTTGATGAGGATGATGATGAAAAAAACACATCCAAAGTTCCCCAAGGAGTGAAGGGTTCAGATTTGAAGGACCATCTCATTTCATATGATATTCATGGAGCATCTCTTGGGGGGCAAATTTGATGATGTACTTTATACTATTAAGGGAAGAAAAGCTATCTTACCTGATCTAATTAGTTTTGGATATAAATAATATATGGACTTCTCTATGTTATATGAATTTAATGGATAATAATTTTAAAATTAGATCTGGTACTGCTTTAACTCTTCGTAATCTTTATGGAAGTCATTATGTTAGGTACAATTTGAAGGWAAACTCAATCATGGATGATGATGCCAAAGTGCATTCATGTGGGATTTTGATTCTCATACCTTGCCTTCTTCTAACTCCATAGGGGGGTTCCACGGTCAGGAAGAGGAAGTGAAAATGTGGGCCAAAAGCGAAGATATTAGGCAAGAAGTCCATGATCCTCTTGAGAAGGTGATTCTTGGTACAGTAGATAATCCTAGGTATACTTATATTAGTAAAATTATCGGAGGATGAGAAGTTGTCCATTATTAAAGTCCTCCAAACCTATAAGGATTTTTTGCATGGGAACACCACAAAATGTTGGGGATTGATCCATCAATCATCCAGCATGAATTGCCCATCAAACCAAGATGTGCCCTAGTGGTGTCGAGCTCAAGGCGGTTGGCGCTTGACTTGATCCCTAAAATCAAGGATGAAATCGCCAATCTCCTGAAGGCTGGGTTCATTCAGCAAGTTAATATGCTGAATGGATTTCCAACATTGTTCCTATTGTTAAGAAAAATGGCAACATTAGGATTTGTATTGATTATGGAGACATTAATAATGCCTCACCTAAAGATCAATACATGTGACGGATATGCTCATAGATGATGTGTCCAGACATGAACTGGTAATCACTGTAAATGGGTTTGTTGGATATCACCAGATCAGAAATTCTGAAGATGATTGTTCTAAAATTGCATTTAGGTGTCCAGGGTCTGTGGGACTTTATGAGTATGTGGCCATGCCATTTAGATTGAAGAATGCACGAGCAACTTATGAATGTGCTATGAGCTTTATCTTTGATGAGATGATAAGAGACTTCATAGATATCTACATAAATGATGTTTTGGTGAGATCAGGGAGTGCGTCAGAACATAAAAGACATCTTATTCGTGCCTTTGTGAAGATGAGGAAGTTCAGCCTGAAGATGAATCCTTTGAAGTGTGCATTTGGGGTAAAAGCCAGTAATTTCCTCAGGTTCTTAGTACATAAAAATGGTATCAAAATAGACTAAAACAAAGCGAAAGTTGTCTTGGAAGCTCAACCTCCTAGAACGAAAAGGGAGTTGAAATGGTTTTTGGAACATATAAATAATGTTCGAAGATTTATTACCAATTCGGTAAGGAAAACAAAAGTTTTTTTTTTTTCATTTGTTCAAATTGAAGAAGGGAGATGAGTTCAAATGGAATTAAGAGCATCAACTAGCATTTGAACAAATAAAAGCTAAACTAGCATCACCACTAGTTTTGTTCCCTCCAAAACAGAATGGAAAGCCATTGAGGTTATATCTTTTACCGTCGGATAGTTCCATCGCCAGCATGTTAACTCAAGAAAATGAGAAAGGACAAGAGTAGGCAATTTTCTACTTAAGTAGGATTTTGCAAGATATTAAAACTAGGTACACCAATGCCGAGAAATAGTGTTTAAGTTTGTATAACACTTCCATCAAGCTCAACCATTACTTCATGGCTTTTTCTATTGAGTTATATCACTTACCGATGTGTTGAAGCAACTTTTGAATGAATCACCCTTTTGTCAAAGGAAGGTTGTGACTAGAGTATGCACTTATCTCAGTTCGAGCTGAAGTACATCCCTTAGAAGGCGATGAAAGGTCAAGGAATTGGTAGATTTCCTTGCTGACCATACCCTCAAGGAATGCGTTATTTTAAGGTTTAGGAGGAGGAACCTTGGTAATTATTTGTTGATGGGTCTAGTCGAATTAATTCAGATGGAACTGGGATAGTCATGCTTCCACCTAAAGGTGTGAAAACTAAAATGACAGTAACTTTCTCAGACCGGTGCACAAATAACAAGGAAAAGTTTGAAGCCCTTAGTTATTGATCTCAAGACCTTGAAAGATATGGGTGTCACTAAAGTGCGAGCCTTTAGAGATTCTCAATGGGTTGTATCACAAATTAGTGGAGAATATAGAGGAATCTCCCCTCTGGCTTTGGAAATCAATACAACTTTGGGGGAGCTGATCTCCTCGTTTGAACAACGTGACATTTCTTATATTCTAAGGGAAGAGAATCAAAAAGCTGACTACTTGGCTCAACATGCTTCATCTAAAGACCCTGATGGTTTCGATGAGAGTGTTATAAACGTTAGTACAATCAAATTGAAACCCTTGGATGAAGTCACCCAAGTGGAGGTGAATAAAGTTAGTGTTCTTGGGCACAAGGCAGACTAGCGCCAAGAGATCAAGGAGTATTTAAGGGATCCCTCTGGAAAGAAAGTTCCTATAAAGGTGAGGTTAGAAGCTGCAAAATATTTCCTCTTAGAAAATAAGCTCTATCGAAAGGATCCACAAGACCTTTTGCTTAGATGTGTGAACACCAAGAAAGTTTTGACCATTTTAGCATAGGTTCATCATGGGATATGTGGATCGCATCGATCATGACTTAAGATGAGATGGATTATTCATAGAATGGCGTTGTATTGGCCTTTAATCAGAGGATATTGTTTGCAACATGCCAAAGGTTGTAAACAATGTCAGAGATTTAAAAAATAATTAATTAGAGCTCTAACAGTTGAGTTACATCCAATAATAAAGCTTGGTCATTCAGAGGATGGGCCATTAATGCTATTGGAGCAATAAAACCAACTCATCTGGACACCATGAGTATATCTTGATAGCTACTGATTACTTTACTAAGTGGATTGAGGTCCAAGCCTTTTAGAAGCTTAATGCAAGGACGGTCAACCTGTTTCTTGGAGAGAAAATCTTTACAAGGTTTGGAATTCCAGAACCATTACAGTTGATCAGGCCTCAATGTTTACAGGAGAGGAGTTTGATGAATATCTCAAGTAGTTTGGTATTTTAGAAGTCCATTCAACGCCATACTTTACACAAGCCAATGGGAAAGTTGAAGCCACTGATAAGATCATAGTTAAAGGTATATCTAAGATGGTGGATAATAATCTAAGGAATTGGCATACTCTTCTATATTATGCTACGTGGGCCTACAAAACTTCGAAGAGGGATGCAACGGGGACAACTCTATATCAATAAGTGCATGGTCATGAAACCAGTGCTTCCAGTAAAGTTGAGTGCCAAGTATGCTCGAGTGGCCAGACAAATGGACTTGTCATTCGAAGACTATAGCGAGGAAGTGACAATAGAATTAATGAATGTAGAGGAAGAACGTTTGCGTGCTTTAGAAAGCATTAAGGCCCAGAAGAAACAAGTAGCTAAACCTTCTAACAAGAAGGTCAAGCACAATATTTTCTTGGAAGGAGATTTAGTGTGGAAGATGAAGCTGACTGAACATAATTACAAAGACCACATCTTTGGTAAATGGTCATCCAAATGGAAGGGTCTATTTAGAGTGGTTAAAGTTATGTCCGAAAATGCTTATCTACTACAAGAGCTAGATGGGGAAATGTTTCTAAGAGCACTGAATGGCAAATTCTTGAGGCAGTATACGCCAAGCATTTCGAAAGTCATCAAAATTTACTATAAAGGCATCCTGACTTGGAGGCTTTTGACAAGTACAAGAATTAGTACCGTTATTTTTAAATTCATGTAACGAAATCATTTCAAATGATGTATGGATTAGGTCTAGTGATATCATGATAATCATATTTTGGAACAACAAAATCAAGGGATTTAAAACTTTCTCATATGATTTACAAAGAATGTATAACCCGTTGAAAAGTCAAAATATGATGACAATTGGAAAGTGAAACGCTAGCGGGTGTCTGGAGATTAGAGTAACTACACGGAAGTTACTAGATTCCACCTTTTCTTTTGCTTATAAATTCAATTTCAGTCATTATAGTTTTTCATGCAACTACCCCCTTTTACCATCTTTCTTCCAAAAACCTTCTTTTCGCTCGTCTCTTAAGAAATTTTGTCTAATAAGCCAACACAAAATGGAATTCGAAAGGTAGGTGCTTGACAAGGCTCGTCGCTAGGAAGGTGCTAGGAAGGTTTCAACCTCCTAGTTGAAGACACCGTCCGCCAAGGTGTTTTTGGGATTTATTGGAGACATGTGGCGAAGAAGAAGAAAGCTCTCACTAAGTTTGAGTTCAAGTGGTTCAAATTATGGAGGTAGGGACGTGACCAACCCTACACTAGAAGAGAACAACATGCAGATGAGGTGACAATTTGGAAGGAGACAAAAGAGGAGGAGGAAAGAAAAAGGAGGGAGGCAAGATTGTGGCAAGAGTATGAAGAACGGAAATAGCGTAACGATGACTCGGAGGGACAAGAAGGAGGTAAGGTGAAGGGAAAGCGCTTCCGCAAACGCCCAAGGAAGGAATCATCATCGTCGTCGTCATCATCATTATCATCATCATCATCAAAAATATGCCCTACTAAGCTTGGAAGGTAGATTGCTTGTTTCCAGGGTGATGAGGAAGAAGAAATTGACTACAAAACCTATGAGTTGGCTTGAGGCGATTATTTTCCTTGTTCTTTTAAGCTTGTAAAATTAAATTAGTGGAAACCATGATTATAATAGATCTTAGTCATCTAAGTTCTCGAAATATTAGTTGTGTACTTATTCCGAGATTTTGTCTTGTAATTTCAGATAATTTTGCCCAAAAACATCGCTTTGAAATGTAAATTGTTATTTCAGAAATTATCTTGTTATGAAAAAGGAAATATGTTGCTTACTAAATGAAAAGTATATTACTTTACGACACACATAATTAATGCTACCATTACAATTATGATCGGACAAGGCCTAAAACCACATGCAAATGATGACATCATATTTCAAAATGACGGTCTTACAATGATAACACTACATGGGGTAATGTGCCAATTTATAGCTTAATACATGCTCGAGTTATTTTCCATCAATGGGAAATTTAATTTTGGACTTTGTGCAAGTATATTTGTGCATTATCCCAACAAAATTTCTATACATCATTTTTATCGCAAAGTATGGTATGGTTACAAACTATAATTGTCACATTATAAGACCATGTCATAATTTAACTAGAGCTTTAAGAATAAAAACTCATACGATCATGTCGCTAATCTCTAAATCATTTCTAAGTCGTTGATTCGCAAGTACTAAAGGTGATATCGCCCTTGCATATTAAGGGGGCAATTTGTTAGAGACTAAAAATTATCTAGTTGACTAACGTTGGCCAATATACAATATATCATGGGGATTTCAGTCTGGCAATAGACCATAAGTGCCAGAGGGGAATAGTCAGGAGATAGCCAATTAAAGCACGGCCCAAAGGGAAAGGCCTACTATGCATTTAAACGGAAGTTTAGAGGGAAAGGAGGAAGATTCAAATGTCAAAGCGCCAAGTAATTGTTGCTAAGGAGAAACTACCATAACCTTTACCCATAATCTTCATCACTTAAAGCCTACAAATAGGCAAAGCCGGATCAAAGGAGGAGATATCAAACACAACACCTCAAACAATCTATCTTTCTCTTTCGCATTTTATTGCTTTCCTTAGCCGCCACTAGTAGAAAAATAGACAAAAGCAGCACCTTAAAAGCTGCGGTTTTGTAAAACCGCAGCGCAGCATTTGAGTGTTAAAAGCTACGGTTTTTTAAATAACCGCAGCATTTAACCCATCCTAAAGCAAAAAAAATTGAGAATTAAACAAAAGCTGCGATTGTTTGGCCCAACCGCAGCATTTGGGTCTCTAAATAAATCAGAAAATTCTCGCGTGTCATCCTCTCTTGGCCTGGACATTTAAAATCTCGGCCCAATAAAACAAATGGCCATATAAAATCTCGGCCCTTTATAATTTATATTACTACAAGCCAAACCCTAACTCTCACGCCTCTCTTCCCTTTCACTCAGTTCTCTCTCCTCTCTTTCATTCACTCATCTCTCCTTTCTTTCTCATCTCTTTCATAAACCACCACCGACCACCACCTACGAAACCCTCCCACCACCCACGAAACCCACCTCATCACCTACGACCTCACTCCATCAATCTGTCTCCCCTATCTCCTCTCCTTGCTCCGTCGCGGCTCTCCTCTCCTTTGTCGTTCGTCATTCGCCTCTCCTTGCTCCGTCGCCTTGTTCGCTGATGATACTCCTCGCAACACCCTAGATTTGGGTTTTTTTCCGATTTTTTATGTTCATTTTTTGGTTTGCTAATTTTTAATTATATAGATCTTATATTTTCTAGGTTTGTTGGTTTGTTTTTGATTTTTTCCGATTTTATTCTACTTTGTTATTTTCGAATCTAATATTTTTTTGAGATTTTAAATATGTTTTTATTCGATTTTTGTTGCTTTTTCATTTTTTTTAATATTCTGGGTTTACTCGTTTATTACAAAGATTTCACTATTTTGAACATGAATCAGTTTTTTCGTCGTCACCGCCTCTATTTTTTCAGATCTAAAGTTTTGATCAGTTTTTATTTTCATTTATATTTTTTTGGTTTATATTTTTGGTTTATATTTCATTTATATTTTTTTGTTTATATTTTTTCGTTTATATTTTCTTTTATGTTTTTCGTTTATATTTCGTGTGTATATTTTCGGTCAATTTTGATTTGAAGTTTTGAATTTTATTTCGTTTATTTATATTTTCTCATTTTTTTCTTTAGTTTTTCATTGAAATGTAGTAAAATCATTTTCTGAAATTTATTAAATTTTGATATTTGTTGTAGATTTCTAATATTTTACTGTAATTTTTTCTCAGGTCTTGAAGATTGAATTGGGAAGGAGGAGCCTTTACGTATTTTTGAAGATGATGTTTTAAACATGGCAAGATGAAGATGATGATTTAAATTTGGCAAGATGAAGATAATGATTTGAAATTTTGTTTAGTATTTAATTCAATTTTGTTTCTGGATTTCTCCATGAATTTGGATGTTTATTTGTAATTTTTAATGTACTCTAATGATTCACCCAATCAATATATACAAGTTTTTTTTATGAGTGTAATTTGTATGAATTTGTTTGAATCTGCTTTTGAATGTTATTACAAGAAGAAAACATGGCAACTCTTTTGAATTTCTATGCAAATGCGTTCAAATATCAATAGACTTAGATTCCTTTTCTGCAAGTGTCTTGAGTCTTGACTATAGGGAGCATAATTTTTGTGAAAATTTTTTTTTAGAAAAAAATGGTAACAAATGTTGCGGTTTTTGACCCCTCAAAAGCTGCGATTTTTTGTTAAAAACCGCAGGTTTTGAGGGGTCAAGTCAAAAGTTGCACTCCTAAAAGTTGCGGTTCAAAACCATAGCTTTTGACCCCTAAATAACCGCAGCTTTTGAGCTTTTTTCTACTAGTGCGCACTTGGCTTACTAGCCAAGTATAGTTTAACGTAGCATAGTGTAGTGTAGCATTAGCATAGCGTAGTTCATCTTCATGGTCAATAGTTTGTCACACTATTTTTCTAATTGCGTGAACATGGAGGTAATCATTCTTCCTTGTAACGCAGTTGTAGTCTATCATAATGGAAGGCTTTTGTATCTTTTCAAATCTAGCTTGTTCCAAGCTTCAGATTTATTCCATACTAGGCTCAATTTCCTATGTTTTTACGTTCTTTGTCCTTCGTTTATGATCTTAGGAGTCATTTTACCACTACAAGATTCCGCGCTTATACCGTCCAAATTTACCGACCGTCCCTAAAACGGTCTGAAAAATTATAATTACCGACCGTTTTGAGGTTGGACGCACATTACCGACCGTTGTACTATAATTACCGACCGTTTTCACAAGTGGACGTAATTTAGCGTCCGTTTAAAATTTTTACCGACCGTTGTACGATCGGTAAAATGGTCAAAAAAATTGTTTGACCGGTGAGATAGGATTACCGACCGCCTGTATATATTTACCGACCGCTGGCGGTCGGTAATCCTTTTTTCCCCAAAAAAAAGAGGACCACATCTAGGGTCGTCTCTCAATTCCCTCGCAAACCCAAACTCACAATTCATACGTCTCTCGCAAAACCCAACTCCCTCGAAAACCCTTCCCCCTCTCTCTCCTCTACGGCGGCTGTCATCCTCGCCGGCGACTGCTGCTGTCTCCTCTCTCTTCTCGCTTCTCGCCTCTCTCCTCTCAACGCAACAACGCAGCAGTTGGACACCATCAGCGGCGGCTTCCAACACCATCAGCGGCCTTCTGCCTCCTCTCTCCAGTGTCTACCCGGCCTTCTGCCCCGCCGCAATTGCCAATTCGAGGTAATCATAAACCCTAATTTTTTTTCTCTTAATCAAATCAATTCATAACCCTTAAAAATTTAATTAAACACTCAATTATACTCACATTATCACACAAACAATCAAATTTACTGTAATGTAACTCAAACTCAAAAATTTATCATATTTTTCTAATTTAGGTTGATTTTTTGATGTGTTTAGGTTGATTTTTTTTTCCATGTCTGCTGCGCTGCTGTTTTATTGTTGTTTGTTTTTTTAATTTTTTTCTGTTTTTTCCTTTAATTATTTTTTCTGTTTTTCAAATTTTTTTTTTAGAATTCTGAGAATTTCAGTGGCGGGAAAATGACTTACCGACCGTTGAGCGGTCGGTGATGCTCCGTTTACCGACCGCTTGGCGGTCGGTAATTACCGTCCAGTTAAAACGGACGGAGATTTCCGTCCATTATTGACGGATGCAATTCAACGTCTGCTATCCGTAACGGTCGGTAAAACGGTCGGTGATTTTTTTCCGACCGTTTAGCGGTCGGTAAACGCTGAATTACCGACCAATGTGTTGCCGACCGTCGTGTACCGACCGTTGACGGTCGGTAAACCTTTTTCCGACCGTCTCCGCGTTTTTACCGACCGTTTTTGGTTTGTTTTGGACGGTCGGTAATCGTTGGTTTTCTTGTTGTGTACGTTAACAAGGTTATCTTTATAATCATTAACCAGAGGGGCAGCCCCCTACTGCACAAAAAACCACATTGGGCGGTTGACTGGTAAGTAAAGTGCAAAATCACCTCAACACTAACTAGTATTATTATATTAGGGAAAGATATGGTCGAACCCACAGGAAAGGTGTAACAAGCTAAGACAAAGCCAGGTCAAGGGTGATATCACAAACACTATTAACCTAAGGTGAATAACAAACAATTAACGGGACTAGGATTTGGGTATCACCACACATAACACACATGCAAAATTGATCACAAGCATAGAGGTTAACGAACGTGAATTAGTCGACAAGGGGAGACTTCCTAAAGTCCTGAGCCACTCTCTCAAGCTAGCTAGGAGAACCTCACTTACAATCCAAGACCTATTCTAATGGCTTGGTTGCAAGCTCTATTTAAGCACAAAGTCATGAAAGCTAGTAACATCCCTAGATTTCGGTCCCTATTCTCATGGTTTCATCATCTGAATGGCTAGGATGAGTTCACTTAAGACTTCAACTTCATTCCTTCATCCTAAGTACCTAGTAAAATAAACCACCATGCAATGGTATCTAAGCATGGTAATTAGCAATGGCACCTTGTAGACACCTAAAAATGTCTCCACAAAAGAGTAATCAGTGATGAAACATACCGCGTCTCGCGATTGTTTCGACTTAGAAAAGATGCTTTGAACTCACAAAAGTTGAAAATACGTAAGGTCATACTCGGAACTATTGAGCAAAGGACAAATAAAGGGGGCAAAAATATTTTCTTAATTATTTTCTATCTTTAGGATTTTTTAAAATAATTTATATTGGTGATCTCCATAATTTCCACTTTTCATCACACTCTTCACATTTTTCTAGTCACCAGTATTTTAGATTATTTTTCTGATTTTCTTTATTTTCCTATGATTTATAGTTTTTATACGTAGAAAATACAAAAAAAATCAAAAATACACAAAAAATACTCAGGAAATACGTGGAGCCTTCTAGAACACTCTAGAATCCTTGTTGGAGAGCAAGGTGTCTAGGTGCGTCGAATCAAGCAAATCAGTATTATGGAAATTGAATCGAGGAATCAAAAATACGCGGAGAATATATATCACAACCTGTATATACGCAGGCTTCCTGCGTATATACGCAGACCTGTGTATATACGCAGGCTTACGCAGTACTCCTGCTATATACGCAGGTTTTTTTCCCTCATTTTTCCCCTCGTCTATAAATACGATGCCTGCCCTGCTCATTCCGGCACACGTCTAGTCTATCTTTCCCCGCCTCTAACTTGCGTATTCATTCTCTCATGCTCTCATACATCTCTCAACACTCTAAAACATACGTTCTTGAGTCTAAGCATCGATTCTGTTTCGATTCAACAAGCGATAACAGGTTTACTTCTGAGATTACTCGCCACTAAAACACATTTTTTCTCATTTCCTCATCTAATTAATAACTATTGCGAGTTCGATTCTAATTAACAAAAGTAGAAAACTCACTATTTATTATTCCAATGTAAATATGTAGAAGTGGTTAACGTTTTTCTTTGTTTTCGTTCTTTTTTATTTTTCTTTTCATTATTATTATCACTTGTCAATACTAACGATTTCTTATCTTTGGTATAGCGATTCAAGGCGGAAGGTTCATTTCGTCGCTTTCTTACGAACGTAACATTTGTTTTGTTATCCTTGTTTATAGCACTCAAGGCGGAAAATTCATTTCGCTCGTTTCTTTTTTACGAACTACACTTGTTTGTTTGAGATTCAGGGTAAGATGGTTGTATATATGATTTAATTTCCTATACTTCACATTGTCATGGTTGTCTCATTTGTTATATTGCTTAAACAAGACCGGAAATATATGCGTATCACATTAAGTCGAGATAATTATGACAACCGGTTTTTAGCACCGTTCTAATTTGAATTAACGCAAAGTGGTCACAATTTCTAGGTTAGTAGTCTCTTGTGCATAATAGAAAACCACTTTCTAGTAATCTTTAGGGTTAGTACGCTTTTAAGGTGCTAAAATGTAATTATGTGCTTCAATAACCGTGATGAATGGAATTGAATGAGACAGTAAGAGGCCAGCTACATGCGGGCGAATTGGTTACAGATCCGATTCGTACCAGTCCCCGAACCCACGACTGGTTATTGGATTGGACGTGGGGCCATAATTGGCACCAACGTTTCGGGCGTCCGTGAATAACCTTTATAGGCCACGATGCGACCCCCTTACTCGACAACACTACCCCAACGCACTCACGTGCGGGTTCCGTGGCTCAAGCCCACGCAAAGCACCTCGATGTAGTACCAAGCCGCGCGCCCGCTATACGCGAGGGCGCGGCCCACGTCCTACACACCACCAAACCATACAAGTCATGGCAATTCAACACAAAAAAACCTTAAGCAAGTAAAAGAAATTACATGGTGAATGAGGGTTTCACACAAACCCTAGAATAAACTACTCACAATCAATTAAAAACATGATAACAACAATAACATACATATTAATCAATAAGATGTTGAATTTGAGCTTAAACAAACAGTATATAAATAAACCCTAAAATTAAAATTTGCATAAATACTTGATTAAAGCTTAAGTAAAGAAGTGAAAAGAGTAGAGAATGTTTATTAGAGCTTGAATATAGAAGATGAACCAAGAATTCCAAGAGAAAAACAAGTTACAAGAAAAATACAAAGGTTGAAGATGAATGAATAGTGTTTTTTAAGGTGTGAAAGCAAAAGGAAATAAAAAGCTACTTCTAATTTGCCTAAAATATGAAAAGTAACTAATAGAAATGTAATTGGCCCCTTTGCTACCAAAAAGGGAGTATTAATACCCCTTAAATTCATCAACAAAAGACCAAAACAACTAGAAAAAGGGAACTGAAATCGTACAAAGTAGCGGGCGCTACTTTAAGAGAAGCGGGCACTACTAGCAGAAACTGCATCGCAACTTCTTCGTTTCTTATCGAAATCACGCATACGACCAGTCGTTTCCAAGCTATCGAGAAGAAATTTATCCTACAAGTAGAATCGCATCGAAATGATAAGTGTGATGAAAGTTATGCTCCATTGAAGTTGCATCATGTATCAAAAAGTGTCCAAAAGGCTCCAATACTTCACCAAAGGTGACACGAACTATAATCCCGAGCCTCGAACAAATCAAGCACGTGCCAAGACAACTCCTTACCGTGCTCAAGAAATGAGTACTTGCAAATTAAAACCAATCGAAATAGAATACAAAAGGCGGCAAAAACGCTAAAAACAACCTTTAGAGGGTTCCGAAAAAAACGAGGAGAACGACTCTAAACAAAGACAAAACTAATTCAAAACTATGAAAATAAGCTAAAAAAAGACTCTAAAAAGGGAGTATAAAATCCCTACATCAAACTCCTCCAATCTATACTGTTGCGTGTACTCTATTTGGTAGGTTGTCATTACCTAAGCTAAACCATTTTCCCATGCAAAGTAAGGATCAGTCTTTTCCTCCTAAGAAAAATTTACTACTTTCCATGCACAACTACACAAAACTAGTGAGTAATGACAAGCGCAAAGCAACAAGATTCAATTAACACGTAATAAGCTTAGTCTCATAAACGAAAAACAATACCAATGCAATAACCGTTTCCTCGTCAACGGTGCCAAAAATTTGATAGCTCGTCATTTAGGCTACATCGATGAGACATCTTCAAAACGGTGTGAGATCAAAAAGTAAAAATAAATTGAAGAGAAAATGTACAAATGCTGGAAAAAAATAGGGAAAGTGAGAAAAATAAAAAAATTATGTCAAACTTTATTGAAATAGATTGTAGTAAAAACATGTCCTAAAATGATATTCACTCCGTTTTTTTAGTTGTTACACTTTTCATTTTGGGATGTTTTCAAATAGTTGTTCCAAACCAATCTAAAAATAATTTTTTTTACTTTATACCTACTTTATTACTCAATCATGAATTAATTACTCCTTTCTAAAGTCAATTTTCATTACTTTACCCAATTTATTCACTAAAAATTACTTTTTCCGTAAAATATTCATCCACACATTTACTCTTTTACCTAACTTACTCAACTTTTTTATCCAAGTTACTCAACATTTTATCTAATTCAATCAACTTTTAAACACTGTGTCATTTCCATATGGAACATCTAAAAAAACGGAGGGAATATAACGTAAGGTCGTGTTGTTTTGGAATTATTTTTATGTTATTTTACTTCAGTTCAATTCAGTTTAACCAACTTTAACTAACTTCAGTTCAGCTCGATTCAACTACTTTAGTTCACTTCAGTTAACTTCAGTTCAACCAATTTCAGTCAACTTCAATTCAATTCAACAAATTTTAGTTCAACAATATTTCAACCCAAAAAAGTGAGACCTATTATATACAACAACGAAAAAGGTCAAATAAGGAATATGCACACATCGATTGTCTATATATCAAGAATGGAATACAAACAAATTTCCACAATCAGACAATTATTAAATTAAAATGAAAAAAAAAGTTGAAAATGACTTACTGTCGTAAATCAATAGGATTTTTGAAAGACTCTAAGATAAATTAAATTTTGTTTTTATTGTAGTTAATCAAGCTACTAAGGGCCTGTTTACTTAAACTTAATTTCAGTTTTTTTCAATTCAGTTCAGTTTCATAAAATTCAGTTTTGTTCAGTTCAGTTCAGTTTTGGAATTTAAATCTAAAACTTCAATCTTCCTATTTATTCAGTTCAGTTCAATTCAGTTCAGTTCAGTTCAGTTCAGTTCAATTCAGTTTAGTTTAGTTTAGTTTTAAAAAATTCAATTCAGTTCAGTTCAGTTCAGTTTTGTTCGGTTTAAGTAAAAAGGCCTAAAGTTGATAATAATAGTCACACTACTCTTAACTCACGAGTCATACTCATCAAAGATTCAAAGACATGTCATTATATGTAAGGGCCCAATACGATTCGATTCGAGTAAGGTATTGGCGAGTATGGCGACTATTCATGAATTTTGAAAAGTTGAAACAACAATTGAAGCAGCTTTCTTCTCTCAATGTTCGAAATGAAATTTCTTAGAAGGTCACTAGATTAAGCAAATAAGCTTTTAGTAGTTGCTTTAAAAAATAAAATGGTGTTCGTTTCAAAGGGGAAGTAGCAAATCCATCATTATTGCACATTTCACTCATAACTCATAAGCAGTGTACAAGCAAATTTAGACACCACGAGGTCCACGACCCTTTGTCTCTAAGCAAGTTTAATTCAGGCAAAAAGTAGACGATAATAATAAATTTTTGAAAGGAAAAATAACACGCATGTAGCATGGATATGGGGTGATAGTGATACGACACCACTCGCGAGTTACTCGAGATCGGTTCGATCAAAGCTCAGTCAAAGCTCGATCAAAACTCGACTCGATTGAGCTCGGCTTGATCTCGAGATCGACTCGAGGTGCTAACGAGTCGAGTTGAGCAGTAATGAACTCGACTCGATAAGCTCGCGAGAAGCTCGAAATTTCTAATATCATTTATTATTTATGGTAAAATAACTAAATTAATATGTCTCATACTTTACTGGTGCTACATATATGAAATAGTTCGCAAGCTACTCGAAATCGACTCGGTCAAAAGCTCGACTCGGCTCGTAATCACGTCTACATGGACATATATATTTTAGAAAGACATTATTATATTTTATAAAATGGTAAATTTTGTGAATTTAATAAAAAAAATCATGGGTAGATTAATGGTAACAAATATTTACTTATCACATAAAAAAAATAAGTAACAATCAAGGTATAATTGATGAGATATTTTTATGATTGTTAAAAGTTGATATTTCTATAGGATTCATTTACATTAATTGAAAACAGACGAAATGAGTTGAACGGAGTAGAATTGAATGAAAAATAAGTTGAAATAAACATAACGAGTATTCGAGTACCTTTAGTCTTATTATTAAGGCTGAAAATAGTGAGCCACCACATTATTGAAGGCTTGAAGCATTGAACAATTGGACAAAAAAATGCAAATAAAGAAGTTGTACAGTTGTACTGTGTTCTATAAGACTCTAATAGATGTGGTGAGCAGGTGCTATGAATCGTTTTGTGTGTGCTTAATTTGGACTTTCGTTAATATTACTACTGACTAGTGATGAGTAAAGACTAAAGACTGGAGACTAGTACTCCGTATTATTATTGTTCTCTTTCCATGCTTCCAATTATTTCACGACTAGTCTTCGACATTGTCGTCTCAGCCTATCACTTAACTTTCACGGATTTAAGGAGTAGTGGTCTGAGTAGACATACAGTAGTCATTAGTAGACTTCTAAACTACCATTATGGACCGTCGTCGTTTTAAAACTTCTCTAAGATAATGAACATGTATGAAATTTTAGAATCAATTTTGCCTCTATCTGTATGTATATTTCGACTACTTATGCTCTGTTCTCGTCAACTGAATTTTACTGAACTGAACTTGTTTTTACTGAACTGAATTTATTGATATTGAACTGAACTTATTGATACTGAACTTATTGATACTAAAAGCTTAACAAATTTCTTAAGGATTGAACTTTTTTTACTAAACTGAACTTATTGCTACTAAACTGAACTTATTGCTACTGAACTGAACTTATTGCTACTGAACTGAATTTATTTTTACTGAAACTTATCTAAATAAGTTGACGAGAACAGGATTTTATTAAAAATTGAACTGAATTGCACGTAATTCAAAAGAGTAGGGCCTCTATCTTATTTGCTCTATGTCTATCTTCGAGTTAAGCAAACATTTGGGTACTCACTTTTGCTAGTTTTCATCTTGGGTACTCACATTTTATTTTTCACTCTTTAAGTACTAACATGCTTTTTCCGCTGATTTAACCAACCTCTAACTCGTCTTTAACCATACTTCATTTTTAATTTTGAATTTCTTTTCCATTAAATAAAATAAAAGTAATTAGAGAAGTCCAAAAGAAAATAATATTGTTTATCTCTTTCATCTTAGCTACAATATTAAATACCAAAATAATGTAATTGTATTCCAACACTCCATTCATGGAAAAAAAAATTCTAACCAAAAATCTTCCAAAAACTAACACTATATGTACATACCTTTCTTGAAATTAGAAATAAAAAGACACCAAAAATCTCTAAATTTGATTTGAGTTAATATCATAGTAGAGGATAAGGAGAAACGACAATGGGAAAATGACAAAGGATTGAGCAGATGTAATAAGGGAAATGGAAGTTGAAGTGAAGTCAATTGTTTTATCATAATCCAAAAACTTTACAATGGTCGTCCAAAAAACGCTCACCACTACGGATGAATGTGAGTCATTAGTTTTATCTTTTTTTCAAACAAAATATTTAGTAAATCTCCTTAAATATATCACTGTTTTCTTTTGTTTTGATGTTGCCTAATATTTATTTTTCAAATAAGAAAAGATTCATTTGAAATCAAAACAAAAGTAAATATTCATATATTTAAGGACATTTGGTAAATATTTTATTAGAAAAAAAGATATAATAAAATAAAATTAGTGGTTCACATTCATCCGTAGTGGTGGACGTTTTTTGAACGACCGTCGTAAAGTCATCCATCATAATCTAAGTTTATTTAGGGTTAACTATAAAAGCAAATTTACACTAACCCAATGAATTTTGTATTGTTAACCAAAGGAATTTAATTTTCAATAGTTAATAATTATTAATGGCATGAATTGAAGGTCAAGTACTCAAACAGTGAAATTTTTAATTTTTAGTACTCAAATGGTGAAAATTAGCAAAAGTGAGTACCAAATGCATGCAACTCGTCTATCTTCCATTCCCCATTTTTCAATTATTAAATAATTTTTTATTATTAGAAATGAAACGGTTTTTTGAACTAATTATCTTCTTCCATATTTACTCACTTTAATTTAAAGGAAACTTCATGAATAAAATAATTGGTAAAAGCTATCGCGCGCTCCCGGTGCGTTATATAAGAGAACTAAAAGTGGAAATATTAAATGAACATAAACATTAATTATACCGATTGACGCGTGCTTTTAGCATGCATTAATGAACATAAACATTAATTACTACCGGTGCGTTATATAAGAGAACTAAAAGTGGAAATATTAAATGAACATAAACATTTATTGCACCGATTGGCGCGTGCTTTTAGCATGCATTCTAAAATTTATACCACTTCAGGAAATATATTTAGTTCTTATTTAACACCCCGAGGCGCCTGTTAGCAATATCGAAAATAATTTGGTGGAACTATTTTATTATATTTAGGGTTTTTTTAGCTAGGCAAAAGTTAAAGAATGTCTCGTGGGCGTTAGAAAAAAGAACTAAAAAGGAGAAAAAAAATAGTGAATCTAAATATATATTATATTGATTGACGAGTGATTTTGGCAAGCAATCTAATATTTAAACGATTTCAAAAAATTTATGTAGTACTTAACCAACGTCCCGGGGGCGTCCATTAGCAAGATCGTTTATTTTATTCAACTTATTTTTACTCATTAATTAAAACTTATTTAAATTTTTTTGAACTTATTTTTCTGAAAAAAATAAAATAAATTGAACAGGACAAAGCCTTTTATACTATGTCAAACATAACGAACATATATTGCTTAATTTCAAGTAGTACCCAATAATTGATTCAATTGATTTATATCTTTAAAAAATAAAAATGGCCTATGGAATATAGTAAATGATGAGTAAAACTTTCCATGCTAAAAATGTGCACTCCTTTTGTTGACAATAAATAGTCTCATAGTGCATGAAAGACTAATACCAAGTGTAATTTTTTTTTTTGTGCGAATCACTTACTTATAAGTGCGGGATACCTTTACTATCGGAAGGGGTATGAGAATTCGAACCTCGGGTGATAGAGATCAAAAGATGAGGTTGAAGCAATATATATAATGGCAATATATATTGTTCAATAAATAAGACGTTGTTTCTTTGGACTTATTTTTATGGCACATAAGTTCAGTTCAGTTAAGTTACCTAACCTAATGTCTTTCTCTCATAAAATATTCATTTCAATTCAAATTCAATTCAGTTAATTTCAGTTCAGTTCAGTCCTAAGAAACAAAGTCTAAGTATATTAAGTTCCCAGTATTAAAGAAGAGTTGAACGAGCAATGGAGTCATGCTTTGGCCAGACAAAAGAATGGAACAATGCTATTCATAGTGTTCAATAAAGATGGGCAAACACAAATCTTGACTTAAAGCAAAGAGTAGCGTCTTCTTGACTCCGCTTAATCAGCTTGCATTTTACTACCTTCCTTTAAATTTCAAGTAAGTGATTCTTGTAAAGATGACGACCACAATCTTGTGTAATGTTAAAACTTAATCGTACTTATCTATGATTTCATTAGGTCGCTTGTAGAAAGTTGTAGAAGACAACGTTGTAAAATATGAGAGTATTCTTTTTTACTTGTAATTGTAGTTATATGAAATTAATATTTTTGTTTGATTCAATATCCTTTGTATTCGATGTTCTTAGCTTCTTTTATAGATATGTTTTCAAGAAACCTTTTTTTATTTAAAAAAAGCTATGATTTTGTTTCGTCACACTTTTGAATTACTTTTCCATATTTGAGGGAAATAGACAAATTAAAGAAGAAATACTCATCACACACCTACCATACTGGAGTACGTAAGTTTAGAAATTTCTAACCATGAGTTGAGCAACTAGGGATAGCTAATCCGTATTCTATTCGATTGATGTGAGCATTAACTGTTTTGTACAGGAAGAAAACTAAGAATATCGTATTATTACGTGGGTTTGGTTAAAAGATAAAAAATAGATTTAATTGTGTTTAGGGATAATTGTAATATTTAGGTATTTATATAACCTATGATCAACTAATTATGATTTTTTTAAGGGAAATTCCAAATGGTACTCGCGAATTTTTGCGAAATCTCAGTGGTAGACATTAGAGTTTAGAAATCTCATATATAGACATGACACATGAGTGTAATGTATATATGTGAAACTCAACCAAAACCACTTCGACCACCCTCAAATGGCCCTTCCCAACCACAACCACCTCCCTCTATGCCTCCCCAACCACAACCACCTCCCTCTATGCCTCCCCAACCACAACCACCTCCCTCTACGCCTCCCTTGCGACAACCACCTTACCACTGTCTCAAATTGCCACACCATCCAAAACCACTTCCACAAATCGCCACACCCACCACAACCACTCAATCGTACCTCTCCAGCCACCACAACCACTCAACCGTCCATCCCCAAGCACCCCACCAACTGGGGAGGAAGTTTGAGCGTGGTCGTGGTAAATTTTGGTTGAGTTTCACACATATACCTTAAACTCATATTGATATGTGGGATTTTAAAACTCTCATGTCTACCATTGGGATTTTGCAAAAATTCGTGTGTACCATTGGGAATTTCCCTTTTTTTAAAAAGTAGGGGGACAAGTGTCCCCTTGTCCCCCCTTTGCGTCAGCCACTGAATATAAACTTAATGTAAATATTAAATATATGAGTTACTTAATCGATCATATATATTAATACGGAATAATATATTTTACGTATATATTTTCCTTATTAACAATATGGTATATCTAATTCTATCATTACCACCCTCCCGCAATCGTAACATGACAACAACACGAATGTTATGATTAGAGAAATAATAAAATTACAACAAAAAAAAGTCTTCAAAAGCTTTAATTTTTCTCTATCCTAGATGATGAGAACGCCTTTAATTTCCTTTCCAACCTATCATCATTCAAATAAGAACATCATTTTTTTAACCAAGAAATATATCAATTTAGTTTTTCATGGCAAAACCAAGCTCAAATTCATTGGATATTAAGAGCAAACTCATGCTCAATTTCGTTATTGTTTTTTAGGAATAAAATTGTGTTCAAATCATATAACCTTGTCCCACAATTTAAAATTTTTATCTCAAAATACAAGAAGATTTCACAAACAATTTTTCATGACACACGAACACCCATTAAACAAATCAAAATCACTAGATAACCAAACATAAAAGACCAATGAATTGTTATCCCAATATAATGTCCCCAATTACACCACCAAGGTATTGTTTAATATCAAAGGCATGCCAAAAAAAAAAAAAAACATGCAACTAGTCACGTTGTCATTAGTTTTTTTTTTTTTTTTTTGGCAGCAAGAACAATCAAGCAAAATAGTCAACAACAACAAACAACTAGTCTAAACATCGCTAGTAAGAACAGACTCCTTAGTACTAGGTACTTGACTCAAAACACTACCTACACAATAACAGCTATCCTGACAACAACCATGAAAAATTTTCTTTCGCGGTGGATACGAACCCCCAACGAGCTTCAGTTTTCTCTTTTGTCCGATCAACATTTTTCTTCTAAGCAGCTTCTTTTTGATGGTTGACCTGTAGAATTGATGCTTGACACTACCTTGAAACCTGCGCTTCCCTGCTTAAAAACGAAAAGGGCCTTGTGGCCTAGCAGTCATTCCCTCATATTGGCATTGCCACAACCTGTCAATCTTGATATCTCGTTGTATAGGTTGGCATTGTTGGTGTTTGGTATTACTGATATCCCTCATCATGGATTTTTTCTTCTTCGGTCTATTAACCTCCTTTGTATGTCGATACTTGATTATCTTCCTACTTTGAACACAAATTGAAAGACTCCCTCGTCTCTTCCACTTGCACTTAGAATCATTTCTCGTCCATAAAGTAGTAGACAACTTATCAATAACATCGTTATAATTCTTACAAATCATGTCATGCTCAACTGAGATTTTCCATTGATTTGAATTAATCACATGTTCACCAGCACCCATCAAGACTGGGACTTGCACCGCACTTTTGTTTGTGTTCTTCTCTTCTATGGAGACATTTGAACCCTGCACCACTCGAATTGACATCAAAGATTGCACTTTAGAGTTGAAACATTTTATCACCTTACCTTGTTTCAAGAGGTCGTAATTTTGCCTTGAAAGAGAAAGAAAGGAACCCGGTCTCAGATGGTGGGTAAATCGATAGTTGATTGTTTCTTGAGCACCATTATTGACGTGTGAATGAAAGTCCACTCGTTTCCTTAATTTACTGCTTATTTCATCTTCAATCCCCTGTTTTCCTCGGACATCACTTCGTCCTTGATCCTCCATCTGAATGTCACTACTGGTTGTTTTCACCCTCAATGGCTCTCCCATCTCTTTCTCCTTCCCCACTGTATAACTTTGTTGTTGATCCACAACTACCATATTTCCACCATCTCGCAACGACTCCTTTCTTGCTTTCTTTGCAGGTGAAGATAATTCAAAGCCAAGTCCTAATGGTATGTCTTCCTTCTTATGCTTCTCTACTTGAATTCCGGATAACAATTCCTTGACTTGATGTAATTTTCTTGACACGTCAATATTGCCCGGTGCTATTTGAGAAGCCAAAAATAAGTCCCCATATGCCACATCCTTTCTTCCTAACTCTAATGCCGCACTCGCCCTCCTAAATAGAGCTTTCACATTCTCAGAATCAAACTCCAATATTAGTGTACACACCCTTCCCACTTGGTCAAACTCACCTTTCTTCCCAAAACAAACAACAGAATTTAGAAGTAAACATATAGCAAGATCGAAGGTTTCTTTCAAACAAACTTCATCCTGGAAATCGTAATGTGTTAAGATGATCCCACACTACTACATTTTTAAGTTATGGCAACGGTCAAAAACCGTTGCCATATATACCTCTAAACGTTGCAATAGACCTAAGGCTACGGTTCATAACCGTTGCGTTTGATGCCGTTGCTATAGACCTATTGCAACGGTTATCAAAGCTATTGCAACGGTCAAACATAACCGTTGCCATAGTTCTATTGCAACGGGCTTATTGAGCTATTGCAACGGTCATATCCTAAGCAACCGTTGCTATAGCTTATCTATGGCAACGGTTCTCATAGCTATAGCAARGCRTTCAACCAGTACTAACCGTTGCCATAGATCTATGGCAACGGRTTCCATACTCTATAGCAACGGTTGTAGATAATAGTAACCGTTGCCATAGCTCTCTAAGGCAACACTTTAGGAATTTTAACCGTTGCCATAGCTCCTAAGAATCCACTTATAGTTTGCAACGCTTTAGAATTTTAACGCGTTGCCATAGATAAGATTTTGCACACCCTTCTTTAACATCTATGGCAAACGCTTTGAATTTAACAACCGTGCAAATAGCAGTGGTTATTATTGCAACGGATTATACATTTTAATTATCCGTATATATATTACATTAGTTTAATGCTAACTTTTTTTCAATTACTCGTCCTATGTGACTAATAAGTAGAATTATATAATATTAATAAGCGTATAAAAATCAAAATCTAAACAAGAAGATCGTATAAAACACAAAAGATCTTTCAATTAATATATATAGATAGGTGTAATATATAACTACATATTAGGTATTGCAGCTAGTGATTACAAATGAAACCAAAGCTAATAAAAAGTAGCTTTATAATAAAAGGCCCAAAATAAAGGGTACTTAGATCACCAAATAAAGCTTTCGTTCATAGTAATTAATCACACGCTAATCATGTAAACCCCGCCTCCCACTAAGCCATTTGATTCGACTTGTACCTACAAAGTGAAACATCGAAGCACARTAGTAAATCAATTAACAAAGCAAGGAGAACACTCTAAATGAGAAAGAATAACAATGAAAATCAGAAAAGAAACATATAAATGGGTTCCCCCGTACTGTGAGAAGTGGGCACAATTGTGTGCTGCAAAACATGTCCGAACACAAATGCAAATCAGAGGCGTAAAAGGGCCCTAAAGAACCAGCAAACGCAAGGGAAATAAACTGGGTGTTCAGAGCCTGATTTGTGGCCAAAAACCAAGGTGATGCAGCACCAGTTTTGGGGGTTGCGCAAGCAGAGAGCTGACATATTTTGGGAGCTGTTAGGATTGCACCAAATCAGGTCAGACCTGATTCAAGCTTCCCAGTATAGCAACAACCAGCATCACAGCGAGAGAACATTAACAGACTAAATGGCCAAGTTAAAGAATCACACGACTTTACATTTCATATTTCCTTTTTTTACATCTTAATCTAATAGTAATCAAATTCATTACATCCAATCCAATGCATTTTTATTTTGCTCACGCACTCAGATTTGATCTGAATTTTGGATTCTACTAGCCTTTCAACAAAATTGATTGTTACAAATACAGACAAAAAGGCCTTTTCTTTTAGCACCGCCTTGCATACATACTTCCGGGTACGATTATTTTTCAGTTACTCTGTACAATCAATGTACCTTGCAATTTTTCTCAATGTAAATCTGATATTAGTGCAATTTGAATAATTTTGATATCTTGAATCTTGGAAAGAACTAACTTGTAAATCAAGAATTAACTATTCTGAATAATATGTGTTTCGAATTTATTTTGAAACATCAGATAGAATTAAGTCACCTAGAGAATGCCTGTGATAGAGGTTAAACTTTAGTGAWTTAACTCTTATGTTGATATTCGGGGATGTGGTCACGTTTCCTGCATTTGTGGACTGTGTATATCTCGATACACCAAATGAATTACTTCTCGAAAATGGCTTGGGTGACAAAATATATTCACAGTTGAAATAATAGAGAACTTGCTTTTCTTTTTACAGTTTTTGGGAGTGATTAGCTATTAAGCTTCATTGTGAATCCAACACTTTTGGGTTTGGGGGATTAAGGATTGCTATAAAACAACTGATCACGGTACCAGAACAGAAGCTTTATCTTTATTTCAAGAAAGACAAGGTAGGGGATGATTCTAAGGCAGAGGAGAGGCAGGAACAGTGGGATAGTGTACATGAGCTATTGCAAGGAATTTGTGAGGATCTTTGAGGAATTGACAGGAAATGAGTTTCAGAAGAAACCACAAAAATTCCATGTGATAGATAGATATGGTACACTTGCATTACATTAAAATTGATGCATATTTCTAGGTTAAAATGAGTGAAGGATGTTAAAACCACACAATCGAGTTAAAATAGAACACATAGGAACTTGAACCAAGTTAGCATTACAAATAACTCATATTTTTGTCCTAATGAAGGTATGTATATGTGTTAATTAATTCAACAAGTATTTATTTGATCTTGTTATATATAAGAACATCAGTAGACTTAATGGCCAAGTCGAAGAATCAGCAGTACAACATGTGCAAGAAAGAAACTCACCTCGGGATTATGGTTCTGTTGAACAATCAATTGATCCTTCGGATTAGTGTCTACCTCACCGGATAGGTTGGCCTGAAATGTGATAGAAAATCATATCAAATTGGAAAATAAGACTATTAAACATACCTCATTTTATTACTTAATTAATTGACAATAAGTCATGGAAGAGGATAGATAAAGCATGGCCACTAAAAGGGTACGGTTATGAAATTATGTCATATTTTAAGAATGGCTCAAGAGATCAGCAGTCAAAAGCTTATTGACTTCAAAAATTCCTATAACTCCTCTATTTTCTATCAATTTTGAAAGCAATGCAATGGTAATTTAAGGAAGTTTCACCTCTAACCTTTGGTGTTTCATTATTATKTGCAAAATATTTCACAGTTCCACCAAGAAGACCAATGCCATCTGAAACAGACAAGAAGCTTTAACAAATGAATGAAATAGCAAGTACTCTACAAAGGGAGCACCCAAGATATAATCAAAGTTAACTAAGGGAAATGAAACATTAAGTATAATTGGAAAAGAAGCTATATATACCCTAAATTCTCTTTAACCAAAATATCACTCAATAACCGGCATAAAGACCGTGACGTAGCTTGCCTATAAGCAATTCATGTTTCGGTGTCAGATACGAAGATTCCCAACTAACTTACAACAAATGCGGAGTATCTTTCAAGAGTACTTAGTCTTGTGTCATCTATCTTCACTAGCATTCTTCTTCGTGAATGTGATAGTAGAAGTATTCCTAGGAAAAAAAACACAAAATTTTTCCTGACGTATAATGTTTGAATCTTTTGTAGGGCACGGGGACTCAGTATGGATGAGGGTGGAAACAAGCAAGAGTTGAGTACAGCTTCATAAAAAAAGCCAATTGCCCTATTCACGTAATATCACTTCACTTGGAAGTGATGAAAGTCATGGAACCACATACGCACACCTATTATTTTAGAAAGAAAAGGTCATATTATTAATTACCTTTAAAAGTCATTGTAAAGTTGTAACATATACTTCGCTAACATGGAAAAAACTAATGAATAATGTGATTTGGGGGATCAAACAAAACTGATACATACATTACTTGATATTCTTTTTTACATTAAATTCAAAGGGAAAACAAATGTAAAGACAATTTTCATACAAATTCAAGATGTCTGTCGATAAGCAAATGCAAGACTGACATAAATTCCAAGGAAACAAAATAAGTCAAAGAATAGTTAGAAATATGAATATTTTGAAATCTAAAGGCAATTGCAAGAAGTCCAGATGAAGCCAAACAACCAACTATATCCTTGATATGTTCGCTGAATATTAAATATCAGTTAACGAATTCTTCTTAATAAATTAAGAGAATCATTGAAACACCTATTTCAAAACAATCGATTAGTATTATACCTTTAATTTTTGCCATTTTTTTGAATTTTTTGATAGGGGTTTTGAGACAAAGAAATTCGAAAAAACAGTGTCATCTTCAACTCAGCAGCGGCAGATAGAGGTGCCCATTGGGGGACCCTTAAACCCTCAAAAAACAAAGAAAAATGAAATTAACCAGCAAAAAATTAAATAATTCGAACAACATTGCGTAACAAATTCGCACAAGAAAATGAAGCCTAAATTCGAGAATAGACAAGCAAAACGGAAGAGGCAAAAATTCGCAGAAACCCCCAAAATTATACCAAAGTCACAAAACCTAAAAGCCCCTAAAATTAAACGAAGTCATGAACCCTAGAATCCCTTCGAAAATTCCAATTTCGAGTAAGAAATCATCACCAAATTATTCAATTTTAGGCTAACAAAAATCCGAAAAAGTTAGTTTTTAATTCAATTATCCAAAGAATAATTCAGAAAATAATAAATAATAAACAAATAAATAAACCTGGAATCGCAGTGGTGTGGTGGTTTTCGAGCACAACATTGGTGAGGCGACGTGAGAGCAGCGGCGACGGCGGTGAGAAGTTCGGGCAGGGTGGGTGGTGGGTGTGGCGGGGAGAGAGTAAGAGAAGCAGAGAGAAGATGAGAAGATTGGGATTGAAAATGGGACTTTTCGTGAGGGAGATGTAAGATGGGAGTGTGTATAGCTGGCTTGAATTGTTTGGGAGGGAATATTTCCGCCTATGGTTAATTTTTTAGTAAATAAAAGCTATGGCAACGGTTATTAGTAAACCGTTGCAATAGAGTAGATAACCGTAGCAATAGGGTATCTAAGGCAACGGCTGGTCCAAACCGTTGCAATAGACTCGGTAACCGTTGCAATAAGGTATCTAAGGCAACGGTTGCTTCAAACCGTTGCAAAAAAACGTTGCCATAGACCAAACCGTTGCCAAAAACCGTTGCTCTAGAGCAAACCGTTGCCATAAAGCGTTGCCTTAGCTTTTTTATGTAGTAGTGCCACCATAACCATACATCTCCAATGCCTCACTCATTTTCTTTTGCTTAAAAAGCCTATTTCCCTCTTCTTTAAAGTCCTTAATTAACCCCAAAACCTCACTCGCTCTCATTGAGTTCTTATATTCTCTAGGAAAAGCTCATCTTCTTCCAAAAGTTCATCTCCTTCAGTAAGGAGTTGTTGAAATTTCGCTTTCAATTTAGTGTAAACTTCTAAAGAAACCATAATTACTCCCCACCAAGAGTAACCACAGAAGGAAAAGAACAAAACCAAATACCCAGAATAGCTAAGGATTAACACCCCACTAAGAGAAAAGAACACCAAAACACTAATGAAAATAAATAGCAAAGGAGAAAAAAGAAGGGGAACCTGAACGAAAAGGAACACAACTGCTACACGAAGAACCCACGGCAATGGCAACGCCACCACGCATATCCAACACAGCTTATTGTAAAATACAAAGCCGCTACTCCAAATCCGCCATTCCAATCGAAGACGAGGCTTCAACGAATTCTAAAGAGGGAAAGGGCATCACCAAAACACAATCCCCAAACTTGATTGGAAGAAGAAATCGTGGAGGCACCCGAAAATTAAGCCGCAGAAACTAACGACTCGAAAATAAGGCACTGCACACTAAAACACTTGAAAAGGAAACCCCGAAACAACACACTCAACTCTACAGGAGCCCCCAAAACTACAAAGACGAGCCCCGAAACAGCAAAAAAGAACTAATTAATCAAAGATAAAAGTTGTAAAGGGCAATTGATCGCCGGAAAAAGGCTCGCCGACGACCAATTATCCGGTCCGGCCGCCGACGGCCTGTTAATATGGCTGTGTAGAAGCGAGGGGAAGTATTGTGTAGATACTGGAGACTTCTAGAGAGAGAAGTAAATCTTAAGGAGGTACGGTTACGTTGTCATTAGTTGTCTGCACTCAAAGTTAAAACCGAATGATGCGAAAGATAACAATTCAATGAACTAAAATACATATGACAACAATGAGAATCGATTTCAAGATCTCCTAAAGTCCATAGGGTAACTCTAAGGTCTCTAATTAACATCTATCTTTCACTCGCTCTCACCATATTAATACATCGCAAAAATATGTCCCAGAATAAAACAAAACAAAATTTACATATTAATAAGAAACGTTTCAATAAAAAAAAGTGCACGCCCATTAATAGAATACAGACTTATAAAGAGATCTAAATCTTTTCTAACAATGTTAGTTTTTTGAAGGAAAAATAAAATTTCATTAATTGAAAGTCATACGGGCATCTATAATAAGCTACATAGAAAAGAAAAATACAATCTAAATTTCACGTATAATTCTTCTACAAAGTAACTATTCTGACGAGAAACTAGATTTGATGATGAAGTGCAGACGCCAATTGTTCGCTGAATTATTATGCAGTCGTTTGTTACCGAATCTATCTCCTTGACATAGTTTTAGGAAGAAAACTCATTACTTGATGAGCACGTAGATTGCGTTTTCAATTTCGACAGCAATTGTAAAATTGTACGATTTACAACCCATGAATCTAATCTTTCAAAAAAATCCTAAAAATAAATTTCAATCGTCCATAAGGAAAAAAAAACAACCTATTTTGAGACTTACCATCATCAAAATGATGCTGTTTTTCTAACACTATTTTGTACCCATTGCTACATAGAGCCTATTTACGTTAGCTTATTTTCAGTTCAATTCAGTTCAGTTCCATTCAGTTCAGTTCAGTTCTTAACCCAATTACTGTCTCTCATAAAATATTCAATTCAGTTCTGTTCAGTTCAGTTCAGCTTCATTCAGTTCTGTTCAGTTGATTTTAGTTAATGAAAACAGGCCCTTAAGCCACAATATTTAATTTAGCTTGTTTCAATTCCTCTATTTTCCACTTTTTTTTTTACCAAAACTAAATAGCAAAATATAGTATAAATATTAACATGATAAATAGATTTTTTATTTTAATATTTACATGCTTCCCAAATAATATCTGAGATTACGTGATATTAATATCCTAATAATTTTTCTTAAAGAATTAGATTATTGAACCAATAAGAAAAGCATTGCAAATTGTGACAAAGGATGAGTGCAAACTCATATAAAAGGTACTGCTCCCTTCGTAACTTAATTCTAGCAAAAATTGTACTCCCTCCGTTTTTTTTTAGTTGTTCCAGTTTCTATTTTGGGATGTTTTTAAATAATTGTTCCAAACCAATCTAAAAATAACTTTTTCACATTTTACCTACTTTATTTACTGATCTAACATTAATGACTTACACCTTTCTAAAGTCAACTTTCATTACTTTACCCAATCTTTTCACCCAAAATTACTATTTCCCATAAAATTTCATTCACACATTTACTCTTTTACCTAACTTATTCAACTTTTTACCCAACTTACTCAACTATTTTATTCAACTCAATCAACTCTTAAAAATCGTTCCAAAATGGTATGGAACATCTAAAAAAAACGGAGGGAGTATATTTTATCTCTCACAAATAATAGTAACTGATGGCACATATTAGTTACCAAGTCTAATATATACCAAGACCCATATACACATACTCAGTGGATCGACAACACAAATGAACCAAGGCCCAAAGGGAGTCAAAACACTTACCACCCAATCAAAAGGTGAAGCATGTGTAGGACACCTAGCCTGGTTATCAGTGTGACACTTGTCATTGAGGAGATACATGCACCCATGAATATAGCAGTATAAAAGACAGTCTTAGGCCAACCAGGCCTGGTAAATTCACATAAATACTCTTTACCTACTTTCTCTCTCTAAAATGCTTAACTACCTGGTATAAACTTTGACACCTCCATCGAAGGAGCTGTTCTTGGATTGCCCCAGGGTAGTTCACCCTAAGTTTTGTAGGTACTTGGATTGTAGGTCAAGTTCAATTCCACCAGCATCGGCCCGTTGACCACTTTTCACGTCAGCAGTACCAATTATTGTATCAACAGTAACTTTTGCAAGAATTATGATATGGAGGGAGTACTATATTCCATAGTACTTTTAATTATACTCCGTATATAAAAACCATATATTATCAAAATTTTAAATGAAAACGTTAAATGAGAACATAAGAAATCCACAAGTCCACGATTCACAAGTACTCGTATATATACATAACTAGTTTTTATATGCACGTGATGCGTGCTTAAACCTACGAAAATCGCAATTAATGAAAAATGATTATATAATACTACCTCCGTTTCAAATTAATTGCAACGATTAGACACATTTTCTTTCTACTTTATGTCAAATCGTTGCAATTAATTTGAAACGGAGGTAGTATATAATTAAAATGTTGAAGAAAAAGTAATTGCTATTATTATTTCTTTCAGAATAACTTATTAACAATACAATTTATTTTAATTGTAATTATTTTGTAAATAATTTTGACTTGAACTCAAAATTATATTCTCGTATGTTTTAATCAATTTGTATATAATGTTGATAGATTTAAGTTAGTCACGTCATAAATGTATTGTCAATTTTTATTAGAACAATGAAGTTAATAGAGTAGAAAAGGAGTATTCTAACACATCATTTATAACTTTTTTAGTTAAGGGTATTATAGTCTTTTAGCACATAATTCATTAAGGGTTGTTGGTAAATAATGTGGTACTGCTGACGTGGCAGTGGCCAACGAGCCGGTGTTGGTGAAGATGACCTGGTCTGCAATCCTTGCTCCTACAAAACACAGTTGAACTACCCTGGGGCAACCCGGAACAGCCCTTCGATGGAGGTGTCAGTATTTACCAGGGTAATCAATATTTAAGAGAGGAGATATAATGTAGGTGGTGTGTGTTCGAATGACTTACCAGGCCTTGGGGCTTCAGCCTGCTTTTATACCCGTGACTTGCATGGTCAGGTTCCTCAAATGTGACAAGTGGCGTACTGAGATACCAGGGTAGGTGTCATGCATGTATCCAACTTATAGATTAGTGGTTGGTGGCTTTGACTCTTTTAGCCCACGGTATTCTCCCTTTGACTGGGCCTATTGGACCGCTTAGCACAGAATTGGGCTTATTGGACTTAGTGACATGGCCTGGTGGCTATTGGGCCTGGTGCTCAATGGGTTCCACACAACTCCCCATCCAGGCCTGGTTAAGTCAGAAGATTTTACCAGGTCCTGGATTTAATAAATTACCAGACACATGGCAGTTCGTATTTTACCAGGGGTAGTGCCCCTGGTTTAATTTGTGAATTCTTTTCAAGGCCAATGTAACTTTTCCAATTCACCAGGCCAGCTTTGACCAAAGGGGCAGTTTTAATTCGTGGTAGTTCATTTCAGAACTTTAAGGCCACGTTTTGATTACGCACCAATAAATGTGCGGTTTAATGTGAAGGTGTGCTGATGGGCGGTTACTTCCCCTATATTTATGGGTGTCACCTCCATCAGTTTCACTTTTATATTTTCAACTTCCAAATTCTCAAACAATTCAAAAAGTGAAAAGCAAACCAATAACAAAAACTTTCTCCTCTTTTGAAGCATTCTCAGAGCAACAGGGTTTTCGACTCGTTTTCCTGGTAACTTCAACCTTT
Organism: Bassia scoparia; assembly: GCA_008642245.1. NCBI lineage: Eukaryota > Viridiplantae > Streptophyta > Magnoliopsida > Caryophyllales > Amaranthaceae > Bassia > Bassia scoparia. The sequence continues at coordinate 7,152 of SNQN01004587.1, read as the reverse complement.
GTTCGTGGACAAGTTGCTGGGAATTTTACCTCTTTGTTCTCGATTAAGCAACATGTCTCAGCCTTCGACTAAACAGGTATTTTACTCCCTTTCTTTGCTTGAATTCAACTGCATGCATTCCCAGTTTTATGCCCATCCTGGTTAGTCTAGAGTTAGTTTGTAATTTTGTTTGTTTTCCCTTTTTGCCTCTTTGGGTTGTGGTTGGAATATGTTAGTATGTCAGAAGAATATAGTGATTCTCAGAACAAATCAAGAGGTTCAATAGCCTTGTTGATGAGGAACCTAGTGAAGACTCACAGCCTTTAATTAGGCGTTCTAGAATCAGTCTGGGAGAAGTGTGACTTCCAGACCTAGTCCCTCTGACCTGCATCCAGACAGGCCTAGCAGAGCAATCCGTCCACCACCAGGGGACTGGAACGGTAAGTGGTTCCAGCATTCCTCATAGGCTCCAAGATTTACAGGTTTGAATGGGCTGTTTCCAACGCCTTAAAGAGGAGGTGACAGGTGCATGCTACCCTGGTCAGGAAGATGAACAGGCCGGAACGTCGGAGGACAGGTGGTCCAGGGCACGTGACAAAGCCCCTAAGGATGAGAGGGGGAACTTTAGGAGCACCCGAATACCTGGACCCTGACAGTCACCATTGGACATCTGTGAGATGGGGCAGATGTGAAGGAAAATGATGGCCTGCTCATACTGCCCTGGACCCTGATTTCTACAGAGAGTCTTACGCCAAAAGGTGACATCAGAGCTGGTGAGTTGTATGGTTTTGGCTCCAGCTTTGGCTACTGGTTGAGGTTCCAACCCTTCTGACAGGGTTATTCTCCGCGAGGTTCAGAATCCCCGTTTACATTGCCCACCTTGAACTGGGAGTCAGTTCCCATTACACCCCTTCCTGGGTGAGCACTTGAGATGTGGGGCATTAGCCTGTCCCAGCTGGCCCCTAGCGCAGTGCAGAGGATTATTAGCTTCATCTGGGTCTGCACATTCCTGGAATTGGAGATGTTCTACCAGGGTTTCCAGGACTCTGTTCTGGCTAAAGGCATACAGGGGACCCCAAATCAAGACTGGCTGGTACTCTTTGGAGGTTGGGAAGGGTGGCAATGATACCTACGCGACCTCCTATCCTCTGGTTGGTGGTTTAAAGAAATGGACACAACAATGGCTGTGGTTGAGGGTTCCTTTGCATGAGAAACACCACTTATAAAGCCGGCCAGAGACTGAGTTCACCCAGGAACAAGGCTCTTTGAGAGGAAGGCCCTCTCCCCCAGCTGTCTCGACTACTGATAAGGAGAAGACCACCTTCGAGTGGTTTCAAGCTTTGGGCTAGGTCAAAAGGGTAGGAGCCCCCCCAAAACAACTGGTTGCCCCCATTTTGACCTGTTGAAGGTGGAGCTTACTTGGCAGCTGGTGGGTTGAGCAAGAAGTGTGTCCAGAAGTAAGTCTAGTTGCACTGAAGTCTTTGAACCTTTTTACCTTCCTCATGCACATTACATATTTTTTACAAACTGATTTTCGGCTTAATAGCTCTAACCATGTGTCTTATGTTCTTGTGCAGTGGAGCTTTGGGGAACATTGACTGGTCAGTTCTGAACTTGAAGAGGACCCATCTGGTAGCATTTTATCCTGTCCTCAGAGTCTGGTGTCTTGAGGATCAGATTGTGACCCTTGACACCCTGGTGATCGACGAGGAAGTATTTGCCAGCTGGTGAGGAGCAAACCTACTGATCCCTGGACCTCGAGAACTTTGACAAACCACCAATCACTATGTCTAGCAGTACCTCAGGAGCTGGTCAGGAGCCATCCCCAGGCTACTGGTGCCTCCCAAGGGCCTCAGAGGAGAGAAGCACAAGGGCTGACATCTCCAGCACTCCCCAGGCTGAAAGGAGACCAAGAGCTCCAACTCCACTGGAGTGGAGGGAGTCTTCAATCTGGTTCAGCCTTCAGGTCTACCAGAAGCAGGCTCAGGATACCTGATTTTGGAACTCTCCGAAGTACCATCTCCCACCACCTGCTAGAAGAAGCCCCTCTCCCATTGAAGGGGGAGGATTGTATACAGGGGTGGTGTGTCTATGGTAGTTCCAACTGGTCGTGGTCAAGGCTCAGGTGGTCAGCTCTCCCAGTCACAGGTGGACCTCTGGTGACAAGGAAGAGGAAGGTTGACGAGTGGTGTCCGTCGACAGTGATGAGGAGGAAGAGCCAAGAAGAGGAAAACGCAGGAAGATATAGGCCTCCAGGTTGCCACTGAAATCCAAATGGCTTGATGGAGTTCAGGTGGTGGTGACCTGCCAGATCCAGCGTGACTGGTATCCCTTCTCCCAATCATTTCTCATTTGACCAGGCAGCCATGGGCCCCTTCCCTCTGCAGACTTCAGCCTCCTTCTATTTCAACCTTTTCAGCATCTACTACACTTAGTATCAGCAGCAGCACTATTTCAGCAACAACAACAATACCTTCAGCAAACAACAACTATTCTTCAACAACAACAACAACAGCAGCTACAACAACAGCAAGCAACAGCAACTGCCTCAACTTCAACAGCATGGTCCACCATCCCAGCCTCTCCTACATCCGGGCCTCACTATGGTGGTGTCATGGTCCCTCATGCAGTAAAATCTTGCTTTTGGGGAGGCAGACTTACCCCAACAGGGCCTTTCTGGCACCAACATTGAGAGAACAGCCTGGTTGCCAGGAAACCTGCTTTTCCATGCAGTCTCTCCCTATGATGCCCCATCATGGATGATGATAGGGTGCTAACCACCTCTTCGAATACTACCTGGCTCAGGTATTTGTTCCCTCCTTGAGTCAACATCCTTTTGTCCTTTATATATTTGCACTGCATATTTACTTACACTGGGTGTGCTTTTATGCAGACTATCAAATATGGGCTCATCACTTCACTGAGCTATGAGGCTGCACCCACTTCCTGCTCCTGCCTTTCAGACAGGAATAAGCAGATTGAGGGTAGGCAGCTGGCCCTGGAACAGGATTATGACAGCATGAGGAGGGCCTCTCATGCAGAGGATGGAGAGAGTGCATGGTGAGATAAGGGCTGCTCAGGAGACCATCTCCAGGCTGGTGGATGAGAAAAAAAGACCTGGCTGAAGCCAGGGACAGGGCCCAGAGGAACAAGGAGTTGGCTGAACAGAGAGCCTCAAGCCTTGCTGATGATGTGACCTTTAGGGACACAAAGATCAGTGAGCTTAATGAGGCAAAAGACTCTGGAGAACTCCCTGTCTTGGAAAGAGCCAGCCTAAAGGGATGGACATGCTGGTGAAGAACTTAAACGAGGAGTTGAGCACACTGAGGAATGAGAAGCTAAAGATTCAGGAGGATCTCACCAACCCTTCTACTATACCTGGTTGGTTAGCTTCAGGTGTGCCAGGCATGTGGATCCTAACCTGGACTGGTCCAAAGTTGAGGAAGCTCTGGAAGCTGGGTTGGTGAGATTAGCCCCCCTGGTGAAGTGTTACCACCAGTACTTGCTGACTTCTTCAACCCAAGCTCGAGGATCAGATGACAGTCAAACAGGGCAATGGGTAATGTGGAGTACAACTGGAAACAGGTATATAAAAAATCTCATTTCAATTAATACACCTGACCTGAATATTAATATTAACCATAGGGTGTAATTGTACTCAGGTGATGCTAATGACCCTGCATGAACTAGAAACCGAGCAGATGACTGTCAGCCCTGCCGAGGGCTCTTGCCAAAGGAGAGTGTTCCACCAGCACAGAGCACTAAACAGGAAGGCCAGTTGTGGGTGATGCTGTGACAAAGAGGTAGAGCAGAGGCCAATGAGGGGAAGTACCTGAAATGGCTGTCCAACTTGGAGATGACCAGGGAGCCCTTCACCAGGAGGGAGAGAGTGCAGGTGAACTTGAAAAAGATGGTGATCAGCGAGGAGTCCCAGCTGAATGCTCCTGCATAGGAACTCGGGTGGCTACCTGGTGAAATGGAGGCTTCATCCAGTGGAAGCTCTCCTGATCTGGCTCCTTGATTTATGCTCCATTGCTCTGCCTCCTCTTCTGCTTCTTAGCTCTTTAACAAAAACAATTTAATTTTGCTTTGAATTTTGGCTTTGTTAACTTTGAACAATTTATTTTAAGCTTGCTATTTTGTGAGAACAACTTGGCTACTGGCCATGTAAGGGCCTCTTTTGAGCTAAGCCAGGCAGCCACCAGCTTTATGTAACAATTTGCCCCTAAGGGCAGTACTGGCTTTCATAGCTTTTGGTATGACTTTATGTGTGCATGGTTAAATGTTCACTTAGTGCCCATAGAATTCATAAATTCCATAAAATTCCTGGTATTTGTGTTATTAACACATGATACGAAATTTTTGACCAGGTGATGAATACCAGGGGTACTATTTTGTCCCCCCTTAGACTTGTATGAATTTAAATTGATGGATAATTAAAGAAGTCATCTGGTTGTCATAAAATTTCTAGAAAAAAGCAAAAATTTATAGCAATAGTTGCATAATTATTAATGTTAAAAATGTTGCAAAAAACAAAAAATGCATTTTTTAGTTTAATCCTTACCAGGGTACTACTATAGTCCCCCCCAAGACTATATGATTTAAATTTTTAGATATAATTTAACCATATAAAGCTCTGTTTGGAATTACCTAGTTATGCAACCATTAAAATATTATGCAAAGTTACCTGGAGGATGGCCTCTTATGTATTTTTGCAATGAACCAAACCAAAAGACATAATCTAATGGTACCTGCTGTTTTAGTCACATGGCAGGGCATTACCAGGTGGCATAACCTACCTGGCACTATTTGTAATAAAAAGGGGTTTTAACTTAGATGACATAGTCATGCTGATACCTTATCTCATAAAGATTAGGGTTTTGACTAGATGGCTCTTCACCAATCTTGTACCTGACTCTGTAAGAAGAGCAGGGTTTTTACCAGGTGGCTCTTCACCAGCCTGGTACCGTAGCTCTTTAGTAAGAGTAGGGTTTTACCAGGTGGTCTTTCACCAGCCTGGTACCTATCTCTCTAGAAAGAGTAGGATTTTAACAGGTGGCTCTTCACCAGCCTGGTACCTATCTCTGTAGAAAGAGTAGGATTTTTACCAGGTGGCTCTTCACCAGCCTGGTACCTATCTCTTTAGTAGAGTAGGAGTTTTATGTTTCTTCCTCAGAGAGGGAAATATTTACATCTAAAGAACAATATTATACATAAAAATATACATGCTAGACAATTTTATCTACCAGGGAGCAAAATGCATCCTTATATATATATAATTATATATATATATAATATGTAATTTGTTTACCAATGGTTTTTTCACCTACTTTTTATCAAAATGGTGCCCTATGTATTACAAGGTTTGTGAGTCTAAGCATAATACCTTCTTAGCTGATCTGAATTCCATATACTTGGCAACTCAGTGCCATCAAGCTCCATTAGTTATAAGTTCCCGGCATGCTTTGGGAATGAATTTGATAAGGTCCCTCCCAAGTAGCAGAAAGCTTGCCATGTATTCCTGCCTTTTTGAACTGCTGCTGAGTTCTTAGGACCAGATCACCTACTGCTAGAGGTCGTTGCCTGACTCGTCGTGTATATTGGCTATCTTTGCATATAGGCAGCATGTCTGGTGGCTGCATCATTCCTCATCTCTTCTACCAGGTCGAGGCATTTCTGACAAAGACTGCCGTTTTGAGCTGGCTATACTGCGAGAGTCTGAGAGATGTGAGCCGACTTCAATAGGATCAGAGCCTCTGTTCATATACCAGGGTATAAGGTGAATGACCAGTGGATCTTTTACTGTGGTTCTCAGACCAGAGTACACCTGGCAATCCTGGAGCCATAGGCCCTTTCTTATCATCTAGCTTCTCTTTAGACATTTCAGGATCTGCTGTTTGCTGCCTCTGCCAACCCATTTGATTTGTGGGTGACAAACTGCTGAAAGCTACTACTGTGATCTTGAAACTGGGCTACAAGCTTCAAATGATCATTATCAAACTGCCTGCCATGATCAAACACCAGGCACACTGGTATACCATATCTGTAAGCACATTCTGCATAAAATTTTCTAACATCCTTTTCCGAGATGTTCGATAAGCCCTCAGCTTCAATCCACTTGCTAAATAATCAACAGCTACAATCAACCACCTTTTCGCACCTTGGGCTCTGGGAAAGGCCCAGGATGTCACTCCCATGTTGCAAATGGTATTGGATTAAGGTGGGATGCAGGTCATTTGCTGGCTGGTTGATGATGGAGAAAACCTTTGACACTTATCACATTGGTCACTATCTGACAGAATCTCGCATCATGGTTGGCCAGTAATAGCCAAACCGAAGAGCTTTGTGAACCAGGTCTGGGCTCCACATGATGCCCACATATGCTTCATGAATCTTCTGAGGATGTACCCCCTTCATCAGTATCGACACATTTAAGAAGAGGTTTGAGTGGTGTGATCTCCTGTACATTCTCACCCTGGATCATGGTGTACCTTTGAGCACCAACTGACTTTCCGCATGTGCTTTATCCTCAGGTAGCATTCATTTTGTTGTATGCGATGATATCTGCATCCATTGTGGTGGGAGGTCCCACTGAAAGCGTACATAGATCACACTCTGTACTCCTTTGGGAACGCACTTCAAAAAAACAGACGCTGGTCAGATTTCGGAAGGGTGGTAGTTGCCAACCTAGCCAATGCATCTAGCCAGGATATTTTCCTCCTCTTGGGATTAGACGGATCTCAAATGATGAAGCTTCGAAGCCAGCTCTTTCATCCTGGTTGCAATAGGCCTGCAGAAATAGGCTCTCTGACCTCACTACTCCCCCTTACTTGGTTCGCAACTATGGAATCAGTCATGAGACATACCCTAGTTGCACCAAAGACAGGCAGAGTTGTTAAGCCTGCTTATGCAGCCTCAATATTCTGCTCATATTTGTGCTTGAAACTAACTTAGTGCATACTCTAAGACATCCTTCTCTGGTGAAAGCAATACAAACCCAGCCCCAGATGCCCCATCAGTTGATGAAGCCATCAGAGTAAACCATCCAGGGCTCCGCTTGTACCAGAGTCTTCTCATAATATGAACATTCTGCTAAGAAATCAGCCAAGCTAGTTGTTTTGTTATAGCTTGTCTGGGTTGAAAACTGATTCCAAAGCCAGTCGTCTCAAGTGC